>PVKM010042841.1:0-12685 GCA_004027735.1 Carollia perspicillata
GCATGTGCCCTGACTGGGAATCAAGCCTGCCATACTTTGGTTTGGAGGCCAGCACTCAATCTACTGAGCCACACCAACCAGAGAAGTTCTTTTGATGTGACTAGTTTGCCTGAAGTGATCATCTGATTACCCCCATTTTATAAATTGTCTGTATCACACTATTTTATTAGAACTTTGGCACTGTAGTCTCCCATTTTTTTGTGCATCTACAAAAACATGTCAATGAAACTTCCAGCTCATCTGTAATGAAAGGTGGGAGTATGCTGATAACTACATATTGCCCAATATTTATAAGAAACTCAGTGGATCAAAGAAAGACAAGTCCATTCTTTGCTCGGGTATTTAAAACTTTATATCCTGGATCAAATAGGATTAGGTGGAACCTGATGAGTTGATTTGCACTGTAATGGCTCCCTAAACAATTTGTTCTTCTGCAGGATACTTGGGTGTAATGCCATAAGCCTGAAAGGAGGGCACTAGAAGAAACAGGCCATTGTAAGATGCAGCCCTATGTAATTTGTTTTGAGTTTGCTGTAAGAATGTTGTCCTACTTAGCAGGACCCTTCCACTTCCTGGGGAGAAAGTGGTACTTCCCCTAAGCAGTGATTTGTTTTTAATGTTATGGACACTGTGAGTTATACTTTTGTCATTAACTGGTGGAGAATATAGCATCTACCTTATAAGTGAAGATTTCCTTATACAAAGTACATGGCATCATCTCTGGTTCCATTTATGTTACTCTCCTTGTTTCATTTCCTTTAGTCTTCCCTCTTTTAATTTCCGTTACTCCATATTTTATATTTTTTCTTTAAATCCTTTCTGAAAAAAAAGTAGAGTATAAATATGTAACAGAAGTAAAAACAATCTTTATATTTCTTATAACTGACCTCTTCTTCTCTGGAATCGTCATTCTCACTAGTGGTAAAAACACCAACAACTCAATTAAAGGTGATTCAGCCTCTTTCAGTTAATAATAATCTTTCTCTGGTAAATATTTTGTATTTCAAAGTACAGATTTACTCTTAGGGATAGTTCTTTCATCTTAAGTGATCTCTCTCTCTCACTTCCTCCTTTCCTCAAATGGTTCCTACAAGCAGAGAGAGGATGCAAGGGATTGGGGGAGAGGCAGGTGTTTACTCTTATTTTAGTGTGTTGTGCATGTGCGTGGGGGGGGGGTAGTATGTAGACAGTGAATTCAGAAAGAGGTGTATTCAGTTGGAACTGTCTGTGAATAATCTAGGAGGCAGTTGGCTGTCTGAGTTTGATGTTCAATAAGTTCTGTTAGGCAGTGAGGGACAAATATCACATGATCTCACCTTTAAGTGGAACCTAATCAACAAAACAAACAAGCAAGCAAAATGTAACCAGAAACATTGAAATTGAGAACAATCTGTCAGTAACCAGAGGGAAGGTGGGAAGGGATAATGAGAAGAAATAGGGGAAGGGTTTTCAGGAACAACTCTAAAGGACACATAGACAAAACCAAGGGGAGGTGGAAGCAGGGGAGGGAGGTGGGGATGGCTGGGGTTGAGGTGAGTGCTGACAACTGTACTTAAACAACAATAGAACAATTAAAAAATAAATAAAAATAAAAAATATGTTCTAATGAAGTCTTATTATCTTGATTTGTGAGCTGAAATAATTTTGATTATTTTGAATGTTAACCAGGAAGAAAGAGGCAGCCATTTCTGTAATACAGTTCTTCTTGAAGTGTACCAGGGTTTCTCCAGCTTCCAAATGGAACCCTTTTTCTTTATCTATTTAGCCCTCATTTTTAGGTCACTGGTCTATAGCATGTCCCAAAGCTTTAGAATAAACTTGTACATGAAAGATGTTTTAAAAATAAAAACTACTTTAGGTTAGTGCACACCAACAAATCAGCTCAGCAAGGTATTAATTATTGAAGAAAAATGACCAAAGTGGGTAGCATTCAGTGTAGCTAGGGTGATGGTCGAGACATGTCAGGAATCTGGATGCAGGCTTTGTTAGTGAGAGCCTGTGGCAGGACCCCTCTACAGTCAGAATTACTTGAAAAGTAATTAGTTGAAAGGAACAGTTTGAGAAAAGGAGAAAATGATATGGAAGGAAAAGGCAGGAGTCTCCACTTTTGTTCAGGTTCTGAGGATGGTGAAATTGGAAGGTTTTGGCAAAAAGATGTGTGTCCCTGAGACGAGAGGGAATGTTCTCAGTGGATAAATATACCCAAGCTCCATCACATTCTTGAAGGAGCCATATCTGCTTACACTTTCAGCTCCAACCTGAGTAAGACTGAGGTGTGAAGTAAATTTGAGGAGCTCTGTAGAGGCAGAATTGAATGCCTCTGGTCTTTTGGCAAGCTGCTTTCATCAAGTCACAGCAAGTACACATCTTGAGCAGCCAAACGACCAGATATGCTGTGAGGAGTTTGCTCGTTATTTACTGAGCACGTCAAAGTATTGGCTGCCTCCAGGACTCCCAGGGAAGCACAGATTTGTCCGAGTACCTCCATAAGATATATAAGCAAGCAGCGATAAATTGCTACTCATTTTCAGGCCTGTTGCTGAGAACACATACTCTGTTTGCTTCCTCTCCTGCTGAGGCTTCTGGGTACAGAGAAAATACCATTAAAATTAACTGTAACATGTAGATATTCCAGCCTGATGACAGCTATAAGCTGTGCACCATAACTATGGTCTTTTTTTTTTGGTGTTTTTCAACAAATGCCTTAAGGTCCCACATATTGTATTAGTAGGAAGCCTGATAGCTTTCTTTCAAGCCAACTCCCCATCCCCACCTGAATTATGAAAAATTTCTGTGGGTTTGGGACAGATTGTTTTTGATTCTCCCAGCCACACAGAGCTGCTGCCAAAAGCTTGTTCTTTGGAAGATGACTGGCGATGCTGGTCCATTTCACAATCATGGTCTAGTGGCCCAGATCCCTGTACAGGCTGCCCTAGACCTTCTAGGACCATGGTCCTATTATTTCCGAGGCTGGGTCAAAGCTACCCTACACTTTTGCTTTCCAGGTTGTAATTATTTATGATTGTAACATTTAATAACCAGCTCTCAGAGTGCAAGCAACCTAGGGGCATGGTCAGGACTGAGTCAAGCATTGGCTGTTTGCACACATGGACCCACAGGACTTTTTATATCTACTGTGGAGCCACATTCAGGACCTTTACTAAGCAAAAAGTTTAAGGTTCTTGGAAGACAACAGTGCCAAAAGACATACAACTGCTTCCTGGTACAATTAGGTGAGTAGGTGGGATTACAGAGTTAGAGAGCAGAGGTTGGGAAGAGGAATGGGCCAAGGGCTGTGTAAGTGAGATGTGCCAATGTGGAAAAGATAGACCAAAAAATGTTTTCAAATAAGACTGAAATGGGGGGAGGAAGATGGCAGTGATGTAGGTGGGAGCTGAGTACACTTGCTCTTGCATCCAACTGGGACACTTAGCTGATCTTCCAAAGAACAGAGTGAACAGCCAACAGAATCACAGCTGATATGAAGTTTGGAAGCCAAAGTGTGCAGAGGATGCTTAAGAATGGGTGAGTAAGACAGTAAGACCTGGAGCTGTGAGAAAATCAAAGATGGATCCAGAAAGAAGTCAGAAGGCAAACACCAACAGCTGAGACAAATTTCACTTTGTAGTCTTTCAGGACCTACGTGTTTCTTTTTTTATTTCTCTTCTTTCCATTTATTTATTTTGTTGTTTGTTTTTATTGTTTGCTTTATTCTCCCTTTCATATTTCATTTTAATTTTTCTTCTTTCACTTCACTCACATTCCAAATAACACGCTACTCTCTGTCTTTTACTTTTTATTCTTTTTATTCAGATTATATATTTCTTATAATACTATTGTTATTCCAATTCCCACACAGCACCCTTCCCTGGTCTTAATCCACTTTGCCATCTTTCTGAGCTTTATTACTATTGTGGTTAACTTTATGTTCGCTCACACTATGCCAAGTTTCTATCCCTGACTCTCGCTATTTCTCCTCTATCTAACCTCGCACAAGCACTCCTCTTTCTTAAGTCTGCTAACATTCTTTTTCCCTTCTAATAAGAATCTCATTTCTTTTTCACCTTTTATAAACAGTGGCTAAAAGGGTGAAGCACAGTTATTGCTGTGCTTCTCCAAAAGAACTATTTGTTCACTATTTGTTTGTACTTCAAATCCTGTAGTATACTGTCCCGCTGTCTTAATTCACTTTGCCTTCACCCTGCCCATGTTCGGTTGAGTAAGAAATTTTATTTCATTGTTTTTTTCTCTCCCTTTTTTTTTTCTTTTCTTTCTTTATTCCCCTTCTCTAAAACAAGGCTTTACGCCTTACTGTTATTAGTTTGCTTCTACCATCTTCTCATAATCATTTTTCTTTACTGTAGACATATTCACTTCTTGCTTATTTTTTTTTTTACAATATTCTTATTCCCATTCTGCCTGTATTAAACTTCATTCAGCTGTTGCTGCTGTCAACCCTGTGGTGATTTTTCTGCAAATTTGCTCCCATTCGTCCAGTACCTTTTCAATTTTACTTCAGGCTCATAGTATACTCTAGCCTCTTCATACCCTGTGGATCCCATTGCCCTTTTGTGTTTTACTTATATTGGAAATTTTGCTGTCTCCCTTTCTTCACCTCAGTTGTATCCCAACTCTTATCAATTCTCTTCCCTCTTCCCACACAACGTTTTCCTCTCTTTTAGTCATCACATGTTCCCTTTGTCATATCTTATAATATCTGAAATCTCTCTTCACCTTTATTAATTTCAGTTCAATTGCAGTGGAAACTGCTGATGTACTAGAGGGGTTCTTTTTACTGACATTTATTGGTTGTCTGGTAATACTGTTTTGTTAACCAATACATGTACTAGAGCATGCAAAACAAGGTGGGAATTGAGAATACCAGCAAACCCACCAACAAAGAGCCACCAACAAGTAAAGCCGAAGAACAAAAAGAGAGCCCTTTCTTCTGAAAGGGCAACCCTAGAGCATCCAGACAAGATCAAAGAGACCACACCACTGAACCCCACAGAACCCCTACCACAGAATTTCACCCTATGAAGACATCTGGCAGAGCAGAGCATCAGGAATCACAGAAACAAGAAAAATGAGTCATCTAAAATGGGGAGACAAAGAAAGAACCTGCAATCAAAAGGAATGTAAGATTCCCCAGGAAATGAGCTAAATGAAATGAAGACAAGCAAACTATCAGGTATATAGAATTCAAAAGAATGGTTATAAGGATGCTCAAGGAACTCACAATTGCAAGGAACTGAGTGGGAACTATGAGAGTATGAAAAAGGAAATAGAAACTATAAGCAAGAACCATCAAGAAATGAAGAATATAATATCTGAAATAAAAAAAGATACTAGAAGGAATTACAAACAGGCTGGATGAAGCAGAAGACCAAATTATGAGCTGGTAGGCAAGGTAGAAAGGAATACCTAGGTAGAGCAGCTGCATAAAAAAAGACAAAAAAATATGAAGATAGCTTAAGGGACCTGAAAAACAACATGAAATGCAACAATATTTTAATCATAGGAATACCATAAAGAAAAGGTGCAAGGGATAGAAACCCTGTTTGAAAAAATAATGATGGAAAATTTCCCTAACCCAGAGAGGGCAAAACCCACTCAAGTTCAGGAAGCACAGAGTCCCAATCAAGACGAACCCAAAGAGGCCTACTCCGAGACACATCATAATTAAAATGCCAAGTTTTGAAGACAAGGAGAGAATGTTAAAGGCAGCAAGGGAAAAACAGGAAGTAATATACAAGGGAGCTCCGAAAAGGCCAGCAGGTGATTTCTCAACAGAAACACTACAAGCCAGAAGAGAATGGCAAGAAATATTCCAAGTAATGCAAAGTAAAAGCCTGCAACCAAGACTAGTCTACCCAACAAGTCTCTCAATTAAAATGGAAGATAAAATAAGGAGTTTCCCAGAAAAAAAGAAGGCTAAAAGAATACATCTCCACCAAACCAGCAGTGCAAGAGATGCTAAAGAGATTGTTTTAAGAAGAGGAAGAAAAAGAGAGAGAGACAAACACAGGTACAAAGGAGGAAAAATGAATAAGTACTTATCAATAATAACCTTAAATGTTAATGGATTAAATGCTCTAATAAAAAAATAGGGTAGCTGTATGGATAAGAAAACATGACTTGCACATATGCTGCCTATAAGAAACCTACCTCAGAACAAAAGATGAGCACAGACTGAAAGTGAAGGGTTGGGAAAAAATATTCCAAGCAAATGGGCAGGAAAAATAAAAGCTGAGGTAGCAATACTTATATCAGATAATTAGACTTCAAAGCAAAGGCTATAAAAAGATATACAGACAGACACTTCATGATACTCAAGGGAAGAATACATCAAGAAGACATATAAGCATAACATATATGAACCTACATAAGAGTACCCAAACATGTTGGGAACCATTCTGCCTGCTCTCAGGAGTTGTAACCACCTGCTGTAGCTAAGGCTGAGTGAGCAACCTCGACTGTGAGCCACTAAGGAAACAAAGCTTATCTCCCTGGCAAGAGCACTTCTTCTGCCATCTCTGGCCCCCAATGCTTGGTTGGTTATTCAGAGACTAAGGGTAAGACCCCTCAGAATGGGGGCAACCCAAGCCAGACATGATCATGTGGGATGCCCTCAAGGAAGGACTCGGGGGGCTGCAGCAAAGAGGGGGCAAAAGACCCTCACCCCCCAGCTATTTTGACATAGCCTGAGTCCCGATTCCATCTGGGAGAAGTGCTTCCTGGATGTAATCCACATAAGACTGAATCTATGACAGGGTTGAGGTGCAGCCCTCTGCCAGCTAGAGTGGGTTCAAGGGTGATCAGGCATAAGAAAGAATTTGTAAAGTCCAATGAAGCCTGCTTTGCCAAGAATGCTTTCATTCTTATGATAAGGGTCTGGGCAGAAAATTAGTATGTCTCCTAAAGTTTCTCAGCCCCATTACCTGACAGACACTGACTCAGATTAAACCCTCAGATTTCTTTGAAATGTTATCTGTTGTTTGATCCTTGCCACCTGACATTGATTGATGAGCTTTACCTGTATCCCTGTGTGTTACAAACCTAATAAATACCACTTGAGGTAAAGACTCGGGGCCCTTCTCTTTTGAGAGGCCAGCCACTTTTCTTCCCCAAGCAGATCATGTCTTGGTAGCATTATGTTCATCTGTGGCAGACAGGGGGGCTCCACCGGTGGAGCCCCACCCCAAATATATAAAGAAAATCTTGGAGTACTTCAGGAAAAACAAAGACAGCAACACAGTTATCCTAGGGGATTTTAACACCCCACTGTTAACAATATGTAGCTCTTTAAAACAAAATATCAACAAAGATATTGTGGCATTGAACAATGTCCTAGATCAAATGGACTTAACTCATAAATATAGAACCTTTCATGTCCCAAAAGCAAAATACTCATTCTTTCCAAATGCACATGGAATATTTCAAAAGATAGACCACATGATAAAACACAAAACAAGCCTCAACAAATTTAAGAAAATTAAAATTATAACAAGCATGTTCTTGGATCACAAGGGCCTGCAACTAGAAAAAACCTCAAGAAAAAAACTGAAAAACACTCAAATTCACGGAGTTTTAATAGCATACTATTGTACAATGAATGGGTTGAGAATGAGATCAAGGAAGAAATCAAAAAGTTTGTGGAAACAAATGAAAACGAACTCACAACAGACCAAAACCTATGGGACACAGTAAAGGCATTCCTGAGAGGGAAGTTCATAGCCTTCTCTAAAGATACAGGCCTACCTAGAAAGATAGAAACATTTCAAATAAACAACCTAACTCTACATCTACAAGAACTGGAGGAACTACAACAAAGACCAGAGTAAGGAGAAGGAAGGACATAACTGAGCAGAATTAAATGGCAGAGAGACTAAAAGAACAGTGCTAAGGATCAATAAGTCCAGGAGCTAGTTCTTTGAAAAGATAAACAAAATCTACAAGCCTTTAAGCAGATTTAACAAGAAAAAAAGAGAAAGCATGGTAATAAGTGAAATCAGAAATGAAAGAGGAGAGATTACAATTGATACCACAGAAATATAAAGGACTGTGACAAATTACTATGAACAACTATATGCCAAGAAATTTGAAAACTTAGGTGAAATGGACAAATTTCCTGAAATGTATCATCTTCCAAAACTGAATCAAGAAGAAGCAGAAACTTCTGGCCAAGATGGAGACACAGATTCATACACTTTACCTCCTTGCGCAACCAAAGGAAGGATAACAACAAATTTAAAAACAAAAAACAAGCAGAACTGCGAAAAAATTGAACTGTACGCAAGTCCAACAACCAAGGAGTTAAAGAAGAAACATTCATCCAGACTGGTAGGAGGGGAGGAGATGGGCAGCCAGGGTGGAGGGGACTTGCAGCAAGGTGGCAGCAGTAGGACTAGGGTGCATGAAGCTGAGGCTGTTGGACCAGGCGTGACACCAGGTCATGGAGGAGGTAGTCCCACATTTGCATGCGGATCAACTGGGAGGAACTGCTGGGGAACAAGATGGATTGCACAACCCAGGGTTTCAGGGTGGGGAAATAAAGCTTCAAAACTCCTGACTGAAAAAATCCTGTGGGCGTTGTGATGGTGGGAGAAACTCCCAGCCTCACAAAGTTTGTTGGAGAGACCCACCAGGTCCTAGGAAATACAGAAACCCACCCACCTGGAAATCAGCACCAGAAAGGCCCAATTTCCTTGTGGGTAGCAGAGGAATGACTGAGAGGTGGAGAGGTGACTGCACCAGTGGAGAGGTGCAGTTTGCCAAAACTGGATAAAGACACAACAAAGAAAGAAGACTACAGGGCAATACCACTGATGAACATAGACACTAAAATCCTCAACAAAATATTGGAAAACTGCATCCAGCAATACATTAAAAAGTTCATACATCATGATCAAGTGGGATACAACTCAGGGATGCAAGGATGGTACAATATTTGCAAATCAATAAATGTAATACTTTACAGAAACAAAAGGAAACACAAAATCTCCTGATAATATCAACAGATGCAGAAAAAACATTAGCTAAAGTATAGCACCCATTTATGATAAAAACACTCAGCCAAGTGGGACTAGAGTGAGCATACTTCAACATAATGAAGGCCATATATCAAAAACCTACAGCCAACATCATGGGCAAAACTAAAGCCATGGGCAAAAACTAAAATCTTTCCTACTAAGATCAAGAACAAGAGAAGATGTCTGCTCTCACTACTTCTATTCAACATAGTGTTAGAAATCCTAGCCATAGCCATCAGACAATATAAAGAAATAAAAGGTATCCAAATTGGAAAGGAGGAAGTAAGGCTGTCACTGATTGCAGATGACATGATGGTGTACATAGAAAACCCTATAAACTCCACAAAAAAACTACTAGACCTAATAAATGAATTTGGAAAACAGCAGGATACAAAGTCAATACTCTGAAATCAAAGGCATTTTTGTACAACAATGAAATATCAGAAACAGATATCAGGAATATCCCACTTGCTATAGCAACAAGAAAAATAAAGTACCTAGATATATACCTAACCAAGGAGGTACAAGACCTGTACTCAGAATACTACAGAACATTGAAGAAATAAATTAAGGAAGACACACATAAACAAGCAAATATTATATTCATGGATGGGAAGGATTAATATCATCCAAATGTCCATACTACCCAAAGCAATTTACAGATTCAACACAATCCCTATTAAGATACCAATGACATGTTTTACAGATATAGAACAAACATTTCAAAAATTTATATGGGAACATATATGACCCTGAATAGCTGCAGCAATTTTGAGGAAGAAGAACAAAGTAGGAGGGATCACAATACCTGATATCAAACTATATTACAAGGTCACTGTAATCAAAACAGTCTGGCACATAAGAACAGACACATAGATCAATGGAACAGAATTAGAGAGCCCAAAATTAAACCCATGTCTCTATGGTCAATTAATATTCAAAAAAGTAGGCTGAAGTATAAAGTGGACTAAAAATAGCCTCTTTAACAAATGGTGTTGAGAGACCTGGACAGCTACATGCAAAAAAATGAAACTTGACCACCAATTTACACCACACACAAAAATAAATTCAAGGTGGATAAAAAACTTAAATATAAGTTGTGACACCATAAAAGTCCTAGAGGAGAACATAGGCAGGAAAATTTCAAATATTCCATGCAAGAATATTTTCACCAATATGTCCCCAAGAGCAAGGGACATAATGGAGAGAATATATAAATGGGACTACATCGAATAGAAAGCTTCTGCATGGCTAAAGAAAACATCAGCAAAATGAAAAGGGAACCAACCATATGGGAAAATATATTTGTCAATGATACCTCAGACAAGGGTCTGATCTCCAAAATATATAAAGAACTCACAGGACTCTGCTCCAGCAAAACAAACAATCCAATTAAAAAATGGGCAAAGGACCTGAGCAGACACTTCTCTAAGGAGCACATATTGTGGGCCCAGAGACATATGAAACAATGCTCAGATCACTAGCCATCAGAGAGATGCAAATTAAAATCACAATGAGATACCACTTCACACCTGTCAGAATGACCATCATAAACAAATCAACAAACAATTAAGTGTGGAGAAAAGGGAACCCTGGTACAATGTTGGTGGGAACACAGACTGGTGCAGCCACTGTGGAAAACAATATGGAATTTCCTAAATAAATCCGAAAATAGAACTGCCTTTTGACCTGGCAATCCAGTGCTTGGATCATACCTTAAGTACCCTGAAACACCAATTCAAAAAACCTATGTGCCCCAATGTTCACAGCAGCACAATTTACAATAGCCAAGTGCTGGAAGCAACCTAAGCGCCCATCAGTAAATGAGCGGATCAAAGAACTATGGTACATTGATACAATGGAATACTACACAGCAGAAAGAAAGAAGGAGCTCCTACTCTTTGTGATAGGATGGCCGGAACTGGAGAGCATTATGTTGTGTGAAATAAGCCAGGCAGTGAGGAACAAATACCATATGATCTCACCTATAAGTGGAACATAATCAACAAAACAAACAATCAAACAAAATATAACCAGAGACATTGAAATACAGTACCAACAGACAGTAACCAGAGGGGTGGAGGGAGGGGGATAATGGGGAAAAGAAGGGGAAGGGTCGTCAAGGAACATGTATAAAAGATCCATGGACAAACCAAAAGGGGTTATGATTGAGGATGGGAAGTGGGGTTAGGTGGGACAGGGGATTGCCATGTCAGGAAAATGGAGACAACTGTACTTGAACAAGAATAAAAAAAATAAAACAATAAACTAAAAGACTGAAATGGAGTGTAGGAGAAAATTTAATAGGAAAAAGGAGGTAGAAAAATTAAGAGAATAAGATTTATTTAAAAGGAATATTTTGCTCTATAAGGGAGGGGTGCTCAATGTTGATAAACATTGCTGAGGGTTTATCAATGTGTGTTAAGAACAAATAAACACACATTGCATTTAGCAATAAGGAAATTATTGGCAGAAAACCTGATAAGAATGGTTTTCTAGGCATTGTACAAGTGCTAGCTACTCAAGAAGTAAGAAGGGAAGATGTAGATACAGTGAGGAGTCCGTGGAGGGTGAGGATATTTACACAGTGAAGAGTAAGTGGGAGGTGAGGAGGCACTGTGAGGAGTCAGTGGGATGTGAGGACATAGATGCAATGCATATTTCTCAGGTTTTCTGTGGAATGGAGAATTGAAATAGAATGACAGAATGAAGTGCATATAATATAAAGAAGAGCTTTTATTGTTATTCGCTCTATGAGATGCTAATGTCTTTTGCCTTTTCAATGCTGGTGGCATACAGGCAGTTATGAATGAGTAGTCTAGATGCAGGAGAGAGAATGTTTAATAGAGGGCCCTGAGAAGGCAGATGTGATGGAGAGTGAGTGAGCAAGTTGAATATTCATTAATGGAGAAACAAATATGCTTTCCTTTGTAACAGGAGAGAAAGAGAAGGTGGTTGCTGTTCAGGTGATGTCGTACCTTTGATGTGTGGAAGTTGAGGCAGTGTCTACAAAGTTATGTGCTGAGAATGAAGAGTTGATGGAAATAGCCTGGGATCCATTTAAGACACTTATATGGTTAATTCAAAACCAAATGCAAACTCCTGTTAGTGATCTTTCTCCATCAAGTCCAAGTTTCCTCAGAATGTGAAATGGTTTATTCTGGGACATTTTATTCAATTACAAATTTCATGCTGGTTCTCTGACTTGTCCATGTCACACATGTACTTGATAAGAAATACTTTGGAGTTTTTACTCAGTAAATTCAGCTTAAGAACTGTCTATAGGACATCTACAATGAACCAGAATCTGGGAACACAAAGAGGAGTAATTAATGTTTCTACCTCTAAGGATCTGTTCTCCAGTGATATCAAATGCATTTCAAAGGGAAGTTGACTTTTTATTTTTAATTTTTTTTTATTTTATTGATTATGCCATTACAGTTCTCCCATTTCACCCCTTCATTCCCCTCCACCCTGCACACCCCCTCCCACCCACACTCCCCCTCTTTAGTTCATGTCCATGTATCATAAGTTCTTTAGCTTCTACATTTCCCACACTACTCTTGCCCTCTCCCTGTCTATTTTCTCCCCACCATCTATGCTACTTATTCTCTGTACCTTCTCCCCACCCTCTCCTCCCACTCCCCTGTTGC
>PVKM010042842.1:0-12689 GCA_004027735.1 Carollia perspicillata
TGAGGGTGGGGATAAAAAGCCTGTCACTGTTCAAAATTCATTTATTTCTTCCAAATAAAAACCATCACTTAAATGTTTATCTCTAAAGTTGGAATGACTGTCTATTATGGTAGCACTGGGTTCTGATGTGTTAGTGATTATGTGCCCATCTTTTCCCCTCCGCGTGCCTGATGTGCATACCATCCGTTTTCTCCAAGACACGGACTGCTGCTCTGCTGTGCCCTTCAGGTTGAGTGGTGGAGGTGGTGGAGCGGGATGGCTCCCTCTGCAGGGCTCTCGGTCCCACAGCGTCAGGGCTGCTCTCCGGGACAGCAGCCTCTGCTGAGGCTAACTCTGGACGCAGTGTTTAACCTCTCAATAATTCTTCCTCTCCCAAATAAGCAAACGCTGCTGGGGCCTTTGCTGAAGTCAGTGGACAAGAATCTATAGCTCCACAGATCAGCCAGAGGGAAGGTTTTGTAAGACTAACAAATCTTTTCTGTTGCAACATGCTTTTTCTAGAAGCTTTTCGTCATCCTGGCAGTAAACTGTTTTCTACTTGCTGCCTTAGCAACAAGACCTGAATTCACTTCCCCTTCAGTCTGTGGTTTGATTATAGAGCACTAGCATTGGACCCAGAACAAACAGAAAATTTTAGACTAGGGAAACTTGCAGACATTACCTGCATTTGGGGTTAGAGAATTGTTTATATACATTCTTAGTATATCCTTTAAAGGAAAGGTCAAATAGGAAATCTTAGAAATGGTGACCCAAACTCCACATGGTCCCATATCCCTGGGAAAGCTGGAGCTAGAGTTTTTGTTGTGTCACTGCATCTGGCCACGGCCAAGAAGAGTTTTTCTCCTTAGAGTTCTCTGTGGCTTCCTCAGAGGGAGAGCCGGCGTGGTAAGGATCTCTTGTTCTGAGCCAGTCTTAGGCCAACTCTAGTTTTCTCAAGGGTCTTTGTTTAACCCAAGGATATAAAGCTCTCTTTGAGAATAAAACTTTGTCTACCAAAAAATAGAATTCTGATGGATTTTGGCTTTAGTTGATCCCTTGAGAGCTCATTTAAATATTTCTTACTGAATTCAATTTTATCTTGTAGTATAACCTGCTACAAGTAGGTTTGTTCTCCACCAGAACTAAAGACTAGAGAATAAATACCAAGGGATTTAAAGTAGGAATATACAAGTTGCTGGTTCTCTCTCTCTCTTTTAGTACATTAAAGATGTAATATATGTGACTTAGGAACTAAATCTGCTAGCATCCTGATAAGAAATGATGGAAACATAGGTTAAGAATAGGAATTTGTACCTTCCCAGAGCAGACAGGGAACATAATGAAGTCTCCAAAGCAAAATTTCTGTAGGTCACAGCATTCTGATGTCTATCTACTATTAGGAAATTCTGTTTTTCTTAAACTCCTAGGGTTCGTACAATAGAGAAATGTTCTGCTGGGTATGGGTCGCTGGACCAAATGTGGGCAAAAGATTCTTCCCTTGCCTTCTCATGCACAGTGAGTCAGGTCAAATGCATTTTAAACAAGCTTTTCTAGAGGCTAGGGCCTTACAGCAGAAATGCCACTGAGCCAGGTCATCCATACTTGGGATGCAGCTCCTTACTGTGCCCTAAGAGGAAGGAGGAGACCCTGCCTGGGTTCTCGAAGGCTGCCCCAGGCCTGCCTCGTTATCAGTGCACCACTTCAACATCTACGGGAGGAATTCCCTCCCAGACAACGGTTTTCTCAAAGTTCAGGCCAAGAACTTCTGTATCCAACGATCTGCTCTTTACATTTTTATTTAAACATATCCTGCTTTGCCAAGCACTGCTATTATACACTTTACATACTTAACCTCATTTATATTCTGTAAGGTCTGTGTTACTGACCTCCTTTTATAGAGAAGGAAACTAAAGCTTAAAAAGGCTTAAAGCATTTTCCTCCCAAAGTGACACAGCTAATTAAATGATGGGGCTGGGCTACAGACCTGGTTCTTTTAGACTCCAAAGCGTGTTCTTCAAACCTCTAGTGCCTTTCAGTTTCAGAGTGCTATCCTTGGAGGTTTTAGATTCCATTTCATTGAAGAAGACAAACTCTGTTTTCACCCGCAGTATTATAGCGCCTAGAAATTTCAGCATCGAAAAGAAACATCCTTTTGTGAACTGTGTTCAAGACCCAGTCTTTGTCAGCAAGTAACAACTAACACAGAGAAGGGAGAATTTTGGAAGCAGACTGTTACAGTGGGGCTCATGTGGACGGCATTCATCCTCACAAGAAATGGCCAATCTGTCGCGTCTCTGCCTTCCTTAGCAGTGTTTAAGTGTTAATTATCTTCCAACTGTCTGCACTGCTGTTGAGGACCTGCAAGAGAACAAAGGATCGCTGTTATAGTTTTCAGAAGTATTCTCTCTGAAGTCAGCTAGTGACTGATGAAGTCACTAGCTGTCACTGCCCTTATTATCGGGTTAAATCTGAGTCTGACTGTGCATTGAAAAGATGATGTTGAAAGGGAAGAAAATTAATCTTAAACTTTGCTTATTATTCAAAATCTTTCGTGACAGAAAAAAACATGTGGTGCCTACCTCTCCAGTTGAAGTGTTATGATCCAGAGCAAGTTGTGCTCTGTTTTTCAAAAAAGTAAAGAAGAGAGGACTCTCTTCCACCCCTATCCCTTGGAGTTTCACTATCTCGGGTAGTAATAACTTCTCTTCTGCCTCGGGGAGGCTCCATAGTGAGCCCCACTAAGAAAATCCGTGCTACCTCCCTCTCCATCTCGACATTGCTCATGGATCAGGGCACTTCTGCCTCTGAGCGGCACGGGGCCTCCACGTTCGTAATGTAGAGCTCCAGTCAGTGAGGCTGGGGGATGATAGGAAGCCTGTTTGCTAGCTCTAGTTGAGGTTTTCAGCAAAGGACAGAATCCTATGTTCAGCAGCAACTTGCTGGAGAAAAGGAGTATGCTTTCTTTCTTGTGACTTTGTTACCATTTCTTAAATGTGTATTTGAATAGGGACTTTATGCCATTTTTGTAAATTATGCTATAATTTTATGGAGACTTAGAAAGTATTGTAGAAATAGAATAATTAAACTTGTTATGAGCATTACATTTAACAGACTAATCAAGAAGTGCGATATACAGTGGTAAATTGCAAGTTCGACCTCAGGATTATGTAAGAGAGATAACATTATCTTCATTTATATAGAGCTTTTTTCATCTGGAGGCATCTCTCGGTGCTTTTCCAACCATACGTATTATCTTTTTGTTATCACAAACACTATCATTAAGGCTGTGAAATGTATTCCAGTACAATTTTTATTTTCAGTTCCTTATAATTGGGGAACGAGGCAGGGGGTAAAATTTGGGAAATGACTATGAGATCTTGCTTCTGTATAATGTTTTAAAAAGAAAGAAAGGGAGTGAGCGGGGGACCATTACTGCATCCTATAGTCAGCCGGACTATTAAACTTAAGAAATGCCAATGGGAAAAGGTCCTATAAGTCACTTCCTGGCTCCTCTGTCTTACACAGTATTAGGAGAGCTGTCTCTCCTTTAGCGGAACTAGGGGACAGGAAAAGGATCTGATCAAATTCCACCAAACCACATTCCCTCCATTCCCTCCAAGGTTGCAGACAGCAGCACTCAGGCTGTCACAACCATAAGCAGCTGAAAATGCTACGCTGGTTGAGTTTCTGTGGGTTTAAGGAAATGGACAAAATTAGATTCAGGCCAAGGTGCCAGGCCTAACACACCCCTCCCCTTCCAGAAAGCCCAGAGAGAGTGTCACCATCAACAGTAAAGAACAACACAATCTGTTCTGCTCAGACCACTTGGATTTTTTAAAATATTTTATTTATTTATTTTTAGAGGGAGAGGGAGGGAGGCAGAAAGGAGAGAAACATCAATATATAAGAGAAACACCAGTTTCTTCTTGCATGCCTGCAACCAGGGGCCAAACCCGCAACCCAGGCATGTGTCCTGACCAGGATTCGAAAGGGCGACTTTTCAGTTTGCAGGTTCTCAACCCTGGAGCCGCACCAGTCAGGGCTAGAACTTACTTTGAAAGAACCCCAGCTATCCACCCAAACCCAGTAAATTCAGGAACTTCTGTCTGCCTCGAGGGCTCAAGAGAACAGATCAAGGCCAACTTTCTGCTTCACCAGAAAGCTCAGGTGATGGAGCAGTTGCCCCAACTCTCCACACTGGAAAAATAGCATCACTCTGCATTGGGTGTGGGCATGCTGAACGCAGTCCAGGAGAGAGCATTTATATTGGTTATGAAGCTGAGTGATCGGCTCGTCTCAAGGAGCAGATGGCTAAATGAGGTGCACAGGGAATGCTGTGAGATTCAGGCTTGAAGAAACAGGAGGGAAAATACTGATGATATAAAACCCCCAAATCTCCTTAATGTGAATTTTTTAAATTGGCATTTACGTTATACAGTTAACTTGGAGTGAGGAGAAATATAAGGAAATTACTGAATTAGTGAACAGCGATTAACTCAGAGTAAAATTATGTCATCTGAGTCGGAGGTTGTTTTACACAGTGTGGAGAGGATGTTGCTGAACCCTGGCCCAGCCTGTCATCCCCTAATTGAAATCTCTTCATTTAATACGTCCTGTCGTGTAGAGCACATAGTTCATAATTTGGCAGAGCATTATCAGTTAATATAGTTATCTTTCCTGCTTCTTCCTTTGAATTCCAACAAGAATGTGGCACATTCCCCATGGATTTTTGTGAAACTCAGAAGAATGAGTTTGTCTGTTCATTAACCTGTGAACTGTCGGATCCCTTTGGAGAGTGAAAGGAACAAGTCACTCCAAGGTTAATGCTTATTTGTTGGAGGTGAAGCCTCCGGGGAGATACAGGGGGGAACAGGCCAAGATGCTCAAGACCAGCCCTGTGAAACTCTGCACTGTGTGCAGATGCCGGATCTGTGTGGCCAGGAGGGAGGCTGCAGAGCAGGCTGGGTCACCTCTGCACATCCCTTCCTCAGGTTAGGAGAAGGCTGCCCAGCAGTCAAGTGGGGGGCTGGGGTAAGTATAAATGGTTAACTTCCTAACGAGGACTTGGGAGCAATATTAAAATACAAGAAACTGAATCATTTCCAGTAGTTTCTGTGGGTTTTCTTTTAAACAAGAAAGCAATATTGATTTCATGCATTTGTCTCCAATGGATGAAATCTTTCATTGACTTGGAAAGCATTTGATTTTGCGTGTGTTTGTGCACCTCTGCACCGGCGCATTCCTAACCACAAGGTGAAGGTAGAAGCTGTTTGTTAGTCTCCAGCATAAATGTCTCATGGACGTTTAATTGTACTGACATTCAGGGTTTGAGCTGAACAGTACCTGGCTTGATTTTCTAGGTAAATCAGATCTAAGTTCTACTTAATGCTCTGGAAAGTGGTATCGCCCTAATTTTGCTAGCTCTGAGGAGCAGGGTCTGAAGTCTAGTTTAAAGTCTCCTTTAGTTCGTGCCCTGGTACACTGTATTATATGTAACATATCTTATTCTATTCTTTTGGATTGGTTGCAGTAGAAGCTCATTTTCTTCAACAAGATTTTCTTTTTCTTTTTACCCCCAGGTATATTCGAATAGTTGGGACTCACAACACAGTGAACAAGATTTTTCACATTGTGGCTTTTGAATGTATGTTTACAAACAAAACCTTCACTCTTGAGAAGGGTCTGATAGGTAAGTGTTACAATTACATTTTGTACATATACTTAGATATTTTATCTTCAGATATTTTGTTATTCCATTAACTGATCTAAATTCATCTCCTAATCAGCTTTGACTAAGAAGTCTGGTGGATTTGAATGCCATATGGCTTAGTTACATAGGGGAGGGCTTATATTTTTAGGAATAGTCAAAATAATAATTCCAATAAACATAAAAGAATATAAATATTTTACTAGTAGTTAAGAATGGAAAATGTTCTTGTGATTCATTGAGATTTGCTATGTGGGGAATGCTTATGATAGTCGGGCAAAGCCTTTCACACTGAAGGGTTTTCTGTGCTTAATGGTAGGTAAGATCAGGGAGTCTGTGTAATATTGATCTAGTGCTCAAACCTCCTAAGGCTCGGCAGGGATTTTTGGCTTTGATTTAGTGTGAATGTGTCTTCTTTTCATGGACACATCAGTCCATATCCAAGTTCACCTCAAGAAAATGCCTACATATAATTTGAATAAGACCAGAATAACTGGATTGTCATTGTAAAAGTCAAGTTTCCTGGAAGGAAATACTTCCTGACTGATCTTTCAAAAGTGCATTTTTAATTTTGATTTAATTATTTGTCTAGCTGCTTTCTGTTGTATTTTGTTATGTTTTGTGTGTTTTTGTTTTTGTTTTTGTTTTTGTTTTTTTGGTTTCAGGTACTGTTTAGTCTGGCATTGTGTATAGTCCATCCAGGTCTTGACATTCCCGATACCATGAGTGACTTTTTCTTTTTATTCCTTTTTCCTATGCCCTCAGGTTTTTACTTAGCTCTTGCAAGGATCATAGATTGACTAATTAGAGTCTTAAACCTGTGCCTCTACTGTAGCTTCTCTGAATATGTACCCTGTGTATTTAGGTTGGGTTGATCAGATGCCCCTGCCTTGGTATACCTAAAATAGAACTGTACCTTTACAGAGGGATTCATTTCCCCTCTCTTTCTCAAGTCCCGTCCATGCTGGGACACATAACATAGTGACAGATGTCCTAAAGACATGGTGGTGACTAGAATGGGGAGGATGAGTGTAACTTGCAAGTGTTTTCCTAATTCTTTGGTCATAAGCCTGAATTTTCCTAAAACCTGCTGTGCCCTAAGTGGAATCCTTTACCTACAAGAAACTTCGGAAAGTAATATTATAAAGTAATGGGAGTGGAGATTATGCCAACATACAGAGAACCTCTAGAGCTCAACTAAAATAAGTAGTTTGGTTTTACATTTGTTATGGACATGATTTTTAATGTTAAATGTTAACAATTTTTGTGACTTTTAAATAATTTAAAAGTTACTAATACTGAAGCATTACCTGATATTATCAAGGCTTTTAATTTTGTGGGCTATGGGATGGGGGCAATGGGGAGGGGCTCAGGTCCTCCGAGATCCTTTTATAGACGGCAGACCTCACTGTGTATGTACTGATGAGAGTCCTCACTGGGAAGAATCTTAGAAACCGGGCCACTTTCCTAATCATAAAATGAGAAGCATTTGTTCACTCATTTCAGCCCAGTGCACCGCAGTTTTAAGCGTGCTACGTACAAGGTGCCACCTACTTTAAAAAGGCCCCCATTTTCACTGGAGAAAGAACAGATTTGTGGACACCGTAGTTATCAAAGAAACAAGCCCACCTGGCATGAGAAGTCATTCATTACAGGGATGAAACTCAGGATCACTTGTAGTGAGGGATGCTGTTCTTGGTCTGCGTGTTTTGTCCACACTGAGCCAGTCAGCATTATCAAAAGCCATGATAGCCTCAGGCATGTCAAGGGGTGAGAGAAGATTGCAGAGATGCAAGGAGTGTTTCCAGTGGTCAAAACACTTTTTTTGATCCGTTTTCTATGGGACTCACAAGTCTGATTGCAAAGAACACTGAAATCATCTGCTTGTCAACATCGCTCAACCAGATGGGAGCAGTGGTGCAGGTAAGCAGGTGTGTGGTGCACGTGCGGGCAGATGACCTGCAATGGGATACCCTCTGGTCCTCCTACCATCTTCTCAGCTCACAGCTGCCCCCATGCTGGGCAGGCAGGGATGTGTGTGAGTCCTGAGGGAGTGCATATCTGACATGGCAGATCTGCGTAGTTTAAAGGGTGTCTGCAGTAGTAAGGGCCAGCTTTCCATGTTGATGATCTCAGGTACATTTTGGCTGCACACAGGCCTTTTAAGGAAGGAGTGGTCCTCTAGTGTGGGCACAGTGTATGTTAGAACGACCCGGAGTTACTTTCAAATTGTAGCACCAGCTGCTTGCTTCTTCCTACATCCTGTGAAATATGCACTCCACCCTTGAGAACCACTGAGATAAACTCCACATTTTCATGGGGAAAAAAAGAGTAAAACTAAAATAAAGTCATCATGAGTAACTAATAAGGTTTCAAACCCTACTTTTCTGTTTCAAGATTCAGAACTTTCTTTTACAGTTCCTGGTCTCTGTTTCATGGTGTAAGCTACTCTAATTAGAGTGGTACTCTCCTTATAGTCCTTAAAATTATTTTAAAAATGTTTGTGTTGTTTTTTAAAATAAAATTTTAATGTTATTACTTAAAATGTATAATGATGCCAGGAAAAACACAAATAAAAATAAACTACATTTGCTGTACAAGATTTGTCTTTTAAAGGGTTTTCCCTCATTTTTGTTGACAGCGTGTCATTCTTCATGCTGTTTCACTTGTACATACTCACGGGGAAGCTTGGGAACCAAGTGGGTTCCTGTATCCAGGGGAACTTTGACCACACTGACCTCATCTGAGCGTCACACTCTGCTCACAGCATTCTCCTGCCTCGTCTGCACCTTCCTGTGGTGGCTGCCTCGGGGTCATACTGGGTTATATTCTTGCCCGGGAGAGTCCGCCTGCGATGACGGTCTCCTCCTTGTTAGGAGGCATGTATGTGGTACTTGAGCCTACCTTGCCAGTGAAGCATGGAAGAAATAATTAGAATAGATATGACTGCTATTCTGTAAGCTTCCGACCTCCCACAGAATGCGTTTGCTTTGCCTTGGCTCTCCACTTCGTGATTCACGCGTGGCATTTGCCAACTCCTTCCACTTTTTCATAACCATTGCCGAAACTTCCTTTGCACCTAGTCTCATGTTTAAATTCACTTCTTTGAATACCCTATTAGTTATTCAGATAGAGAGACAAGTACCCACCACCCATCTTAAGGAACTATCAACTCACAGGCAACATAGTTTCATCTTTACTCTTACCTACCTCCTCCCCATCGGATTATTTTGAAGCCTGTCCCAGAGAGTTTATCGTCTTATACATAAATATTTTGAAATTAATCTCTAAAAGTAAGGACTCCTTTTTTGTAGCCATAATCACAATATCACTATAATACCCCCAAATTGGATAGCAATTCTTAATGAGTATTGAATATTCAGTGTTCAAATGTCCCTAATTGGATGAATGAAAGTCTAGAATGAATCTATGTGTTTTTACAGGTTGTTTAAATCAGAATTCAGATAAAATCCAAACCATCAATAAATAGTTGTTATGACTCTTAAATGTCTTTAAATCTATAGGTTCCCTTTTCTCTCTCTGTCTCTCTCTCTAATTACCACTTATTTGTTGAAGAGACTAGGTTTTTATTCTGTGCATTTCTAATAGCCTGTATTTTGTCAATTAAGTCCCCATGGTAATTTCTGATATGTTCCTCTGTTGTATTTGTTGTAACTTGGTAGAGGCTTAATCTGATTCAAGCTTTATTTTAATTTTTAATTTTTGTAAGAATGCCCTATAGGTGGTAGGATATGTGTCTGTCAAGAAGCACAGGAAACCTTTGGTTGTCTCTTTTGGATATTCAGCCACATTTTTTCAATATTGCGAAATAGTTAACAGCTAATTCTGCCATTCCTTCTTCTTTTAGTAGCTAGAAAGAGAAAATTTTTCTCGGCACTCATTTGGTTATCCTGAGATGGATGCTTTTGCCCAGGAAGAGAAGGATAAATGTTATATTCTTTCTTTTTATTTACCAGTTTTCAGAGTAAACCTAGCGACCTCCAAAACTGATCAATGCGGTTTGTTTGTTTTTGTTTTTTAGTGGGGGTAATACGTACTGTTTTGCACATATGAGATTAAATAAACTGGACATCTTTCAATCACTTGCACTTTCACGTTCGGTCTTTCACCTCCTTTTCTCCATGCTGGAAATCGTGGTCACCGGTGACACAGCACAGCACGCATCACTCTGTGCCCGGAGCGTAACGGCCAGTCTCGGGTGATAGTGCCTGTACCACTGTGTGCCGTGCGATTTCGGAACGTAGTTGAAGGTTTTCACAGTCAGTTCTTGGGACTTTAGTGTGTATCCACTGGAGATATGTAGTAAAATTACCGTGCTCTAAAGTCACGTAAAATAATTCTCTGTGTGATCATGCCACTATTTCAATATACAGTTTGATTCATTTGTTTCATTTCACTTTCAATATTTAGTGATTGTCTTCAAAGTACCTTTTTTCTTATAACTATGTAAAATATATACATGGTTTCTAAATCAAATTTATGAAAGAGCTATATTATAGAAATCAAGCTTATATTACTGTTCCCCCTACTTCTGCAGGTATTCTTTTCTTCTCTGCAGGTATTCTTTTTTCTTTGGGTTGTCCTATTTTTAAAAATGAAGCATAAGTAACCTTAACTTATATTTTGTATCCTCCCCAACATTGGTAGCATACTGTATACTATACATACTTTCTTTTTCACCTTTCTTTTTTGTAAACTAGACAAATATGTCTAGCTATATTTTGTACACTTTCTTTTTCTTCACACTAGAGCTAACTGTGTAGAAAGATATTATTGATTCATTTTTATAGCTGTGTGGTATTCATTAGTGCAGAGGTACTGCAGTTTATTCAGCCAGTTATCTATTGATGAACCATTTGGGTTGTTTTCAATCTTCTGCTGCTACAAGTTATGCTGCTGCCTTGTGCATAAGTCATTTCCTGTTTTTGCTAATGTATCTGTGTAATCCCAAGAAGAAAGTTACATGATCAGAGAGTAAATGGAAGGATAATTCTGCGAGATATTGCCAACTTCACCTCCATAGGGATTGTGCCCTTTTTACATTCTCATTGGCAATGTATGATAATGACTGTTTCCTCCAGCCTTGCCAGTGGCATATATTGTCAGACTTCTGGGGTTTTGCCAGTTAGATAGGTAAAAAGAGGTATCTCAGTGAGGTTTTGACTACATTTCTCTTATGAGAGAAATTGAGCATCTTCTCAGATGCTTAAGGGCCATTTGCATTTCTTTTCTTTTTCTTTCTTTTTTTTTTATTTTTGAAATAGCTCTTCTTATGAGTCTTATAGATGAATAGAGAAAATGCTTTTACAAAGACTTGGGCGAGCAGTAAGCACTTTACTCTGATACTAACCTGTGCTATTTAGCGTTATATGAGTCTGAGTTCCCTTCTTAAAGTCTCCTAGTTCTTCTGGAAAACATAAGCTCTCATGAGTCCCTCTCCATCCTTACCATTGGCTCTATCTCTGCTTAAGAGATAGTAACTAGAGCATGGAGCCCTGGGCTCAAAATTCAAGGTTCTTTAGCCCTTTCGGAGAACAAGAAGAAGCTTCCATTACCAGCATTAGGCCCTTCATTCAGTGTTACTGCTGCGTCTGCCAGCAGCCAGCACGTACCCACAAAGACGGGTGGTTTTTATGTTCTAGGTTCTTGTTAGTAATTGATGTAGGGAAACCAAAGTAGGCAGCGTAAGCACAGGAACGCTGCGTGGCTAAAGCCTGGGGACACTCACTGCTGCCGCCACCGTGGAACCACGCTGTCTGAACAGGAACGCTAGAACCCGTAGGCATCTGCCCCTGTGCTACCTGCAGCACCGCCAGAAACAGATAGAAATGTTAGCGGAAATGTTTTCTCTCCTCCTCCCATCTTCCAGTTTCTTACCAGTGTCTGGTATAGGCAGAACTTCACTAAAAACCAAGCTGGTAAGCTTGGGAACTATAGTTTTTGGAGCTTTAGCCTCCAAGAGCAAGGGAGGGGATGGAGCTGGGAGCAGACAGACAGGACTGGCTATAAAAGGGGTTCCAGACATCAGGAAGCATCTCATTCAAGGCTGGATAAGAACATTGGCAAGACAGAGAAGTATGCGGAGTGCAGAGCAGACAGAGGCACGAGCAGAGTGTGGAGAAAGGTTAAATACTTAGTTAGGCTCTGAAGGAACCCAACTGATTTTCTTGCCTAGTAAAATAAGGCTTCATGAAGAATGATATTTTGAGCTGGACCTTGAAAAATTCAGTAAACTATACAGAGCACTATAAAAGTGCTAATTTATGTAGCAACAGAAATGGTGCCACTTGGTCTGGAGGCAGGAAATAGAAATAGGTGTTCCGTAGTGGCTTCTGTCCTCTAAAAGTATTTTAAAATTGGAACAGTATGTTTAAAATTCTGTAAATTTCCTGGGAAAGTAAAAGGAGTTAGGAATCTATGCTGTGAAGGGCTTTCGAAATCCACTGAATTAGGGATATGACTTCTGTGCTTTGCAACTGTGTTTAAAGAGTAAGTATCGCCTTGAGCAGAAAAGGAAACTTGGGAATGGAGGAGCTCACTAGAGGTTGAAGGTGTTAGAATGTGGCAAAGAAGCAAACTTGCTAGAGCAGCGGAGGGGCCCTAAAGACCTTGGTGCAGATAATTTCCCAAAATGGCACTATTGAGTCTAGACTAGTCTAGACCAAGAGGCTCTGCTTTTCCCAGCCTGTTTCCCCAACCAGATATTAAAGCTGGTCCTGTCAGTGAAGCTTAACGTCTTTATCTACTGTAAATTACTTGGCATTAGCAGACATTTATAAAGAGGCTTCCAAGTGTATCTTTGGCACTGGGGATAGAAAGATACATAGGAAGTTTCTGCCTTGGAGAATTGTATGAGCTAATGGAGGAGAAAGACACTCAAACAGAAGGTGAGGATACAGCAGAATAAGTCATCTGTTGGGAAGTTTCAGCAGATGCTATAGGAACACTGGAACAGGGGCACCTAAACCGAGTTGGGGGATAA
>PVKM010042843.1:0-12712 GCA_004027735.1 Carollia perspicillata
CACTAGAAAACCTTTAAAAATCTTTAGCAAGCCCATATTTTCGCTTTTAAAGTGGTTGCTTTTTCTCTTCTGGTAAGTAAACCTTACACGTGGAGGGACCAGACTTGCCTGAAGGGGGTCAGTGTGGAGCAGCACTTGGAATGCAGCGGGCACTCAGGGTTCTGGGCCCCTGCGTCTTCGAGGAGACAAAACTGGGTGTGTGCAGCCCTCAGGCCCTAACTTACACTGAGCCGACAGCATGCAGCCCGTCCCTCTCGCTCGCTTTCCTCGCCGTGGGCCTGAGATGCCTCCGCACGGCCATCTTCGTCCCCATGTCACCCCTGATTAAACTCCAGCCATCCGACCACCAACCTCTCAGACGGCGGGGGAGAAAAACGACAGGACGGTAACTCACTGTCCCGAGGTGGCAGCCCCCACGGAAGTGACGCAGAGACGGGGCAGTGGCAGTGCAAGAATGACGCTTCTCGTGCTTTTAAGAGAGGAGCACGCAGCGCACGTGTGCGGGCCCACGCTGTCCGTATGGAAGCGTCGGCGAGTGCGTCTCGGCTCTTCCCTGCCAGCGTGAAGCCCAGGCCAAGAGCTAACTCACAGCTGCTCTGATGGCCACTCATGGGTCAGGTGACGACGGCTTTTGCTCAAGCACAATGGGGCTACGGGTTTGCAAAAACAGATGAAACATGTGCACCTTGGGGCTTCGAAGGGACTCGTGAGGAACCTGCGGTCATTGCCACGTGTGTGTGAAGCTGAAATAGGAATTCCAAGAAAGATAGGATTCCTGCTATCTTCCAAGAAAGATAGCAGGCAGCCTTCAAAGGGGGCTGACAAGGGGGAAACGAAATGGGAGTGACCGTGCCGCTCCCCGAAGAGGGACCAGGAGAGGCGGAGCCCGCACACGTCCCCATCCTGGGTGGCTGTCTTCACGCGTTCGGCCTGCTTTGGACTGTGCACGGCACAGAGGCTGTCTCCTCCTCTAGCTGCTCAGACCCTGCCCTGACAACGATCGTGGGGTCTAAACACACACCCATCGCTCCCTCCAGACTGAGAGCACGTTGAGGGCAGGGATGAAGGGTCCATTCATGGCTGCCTCTCAGCCCCTGGGCCAGAGTCTGGTCCTTGCTAAGTGTGGTCTGCTGAAGAATGGGTCCCAGACGTGTCCACGTCCTCACTTCCAGAATGCGGGGCTAGGCGCCTTTGTTGGCGAAAGGACAATGCAGACGGAATGAAAGCTCTTGAGATAAGGAGGGTACCTGCGTTATCTGGGTCGGCCCGATGTAATCACAAGGGTCTTCACAAGAGAAAGAGGAGGCTGGAGGGCCAGCTCGGAGGGAAGGGCGGTGAGAAAGACTCCGTCCCCCACGGCTGGCTGTGAAGGCGGAGGAAGGGGCTGCCAGACAAGGCATGCAGGCCGCCTCTTGAAGCCTGAAGAGGCAGGGAGCTCACTTTTCTCCTGGACCCCACCCCCCCAGAGGGAACACAGCCCTGCCAGCACCCGGATTTTAGCTCAGTGAGACCCACTTAGCATTCCGGCCTCTAAATCTATAAGATAACACGTTTGTATTGTTTTAAGCCACCAAATTTGTTGTAATT
This sequence comes from Carollia perspicillata, assembly GCA_004027735.1. Taxonomy (NCBI): domain Eukaryota; kingdom Metazoa; phylum Chordata; class Mammalia; order Chiroptera; family Phyllostomidae; genus Carollia; species Carollia perspicillata. The sequence continues at coordinate 1,588 of PVKM010042843.1, forward strand.
GGTTGCAGCAGCCACAGGAGGTTAGTACAGTCAGCGATCGAAATGGGGTGGATGCCCTGGCCACATGTAGCCTGTGACGGTGCCCGCATCCAAGTCGCAAGTTCTGCCGAGAGACTTTGTTTCTGTTTAATTCTGTGTGCTTGCTTCTACGTATCCGTTTCCATCTCTGGCTTGTGTATCGCGTGTTTGTGTTATTCCCCAGGTCGTTCATATGACTTGTAAGGAAAACAGAAAGATTCTCACTAACCTGAGGAGTATTGCACCGGTGGTTGGGTTAAAGAGGTAACATATTTTATGTGTGTGTTGGGTAAGATTAAGCCACAAATTATTAGGTGTTAGAACTGCTGTTTCTTGCACATAGCTCTGCTTCATTCATAATGCATACCGCATCGCGCTGAGCGATGGAATCGCCATTTCTTTGGTTCATAACCATCACGCCCAGTTGGAGGAGTTCTCAGGCAATTCATGGTCTCCTCCAGCCTGCGTCTAGGGGCCTTCTCTCAGGTGGTCCAGAGGTGGTGCGACGGTAGGACAGGTGAGGGGCTGAAGGCCACACGCAGAGTGGGGGTTGGGGGCCAGACGCCAGCCCTTTAAGTTCAGGCCACGTGGAAAGGGCTGGCGTCCATGACACATCTAGTTCCAATACTTCCTGAGTGACCAGGTTCAGGGGCCTGGTGACTAGCGACCTCGGGGAAGTCAGGAAAGCAGATGACGCCCAAGCTCGGCTCAGCCAGGGCCGCTGCTCGGCTCAGGTCGTCCACGCCCAGCGAACCCTCACATCGGCAGCTTCTGACGTCAGAAGAACAGGGACAGCTGGGCAGGAGACCGACGCTGTAGTTTTGAGGCTCTCTGAGCAGGTTTTCGTGTGTGTGTGTGCATGGGTGGACAGACATAAGTATTCAGAGAAAAGGGTTGTTTTTTAATTTAACGGACGATGTGTATCATCGTCCAGGTTGTTGAATATTTCAGCGTCACTCTGGAAACACGGGCAGCACAGTAGTCACTGAATCTTTAATTCTACTTTTCCGTAATCTACTGGCAAGAGTATGACCAACACCAGCTGTACCATCTTCGCCCTCCTGTTTATTTTTTGTCGATCTGTGCGTCTCCTGCATGTACCTACTGCACTCATTTCATTCTCGAATTAACGTCCATGCCCCCCCCCCGCCATGTGTGACACTGCTGCCCACGCAATCATCACCTGGCATCTTCCACGTGCGAGACACATGCGTGGGTGATTCCAGAGCATCTGGATGTCTGGGCGATGTCCAGAGTCTGATTTTTCTACAGACGTGCAGTATCTCATACACCAGCCATAGTTTTACCAGTGCTGAAAGTCCTGGGGTCCCTGCGTTGTGGAGTGGAAGATCGCTGTCCCTCACCGCAGTCTGATCAGCCCTGAAGGTAAATAGTTGCAGAAGGAGTCTCTTGCATTGCCTCGATTGCTCGAGCGATGTAGAGTTTGTCCGGTAACTATACGAAAAGTTCTGCGCTTTAACTAGATGGCCCCATTAACCCTTTGTCCTGTGCCTAGCAGTGGCGCCACTTCAGACAGGGGAGCCAGACCCTGGGCTGTCGTTTGCGGGATTTCTTGGAGGACAGTCTCACTGATTTAACAATGATAAAAAAGACTTACGTAAAATTTGCCATAATACAGCTTGTTACTCTGTATCATTAATGTAAGACTAATGTTCAATCAGATTTTGTTTTGGAAATGTGAGATTTGGCATATTTTATAAACTGTTTACAGTTATTTTCTCAAACCTGTCTGACAGAAACATGGCAGAAGATTCACAAACAGTTGGCAGAAATAAATATAATTTAGTAAATATAATTTATTCATAAATAGAACCATTAGAGAAACAGCCCTCACACACGTAACGCTAAGGCCCAGCGTGTTGCTCCTGGAACACAGGACTGTAGCTGCTCCTCCAACACGGACCCACGCACAGTGGTGATGATGTCACGGGAAAACTCACCATCACGGGGAGCAGTGACAGAGCCCAGGGAATAGTCACTGCTTGCACTTTCCCTCTTTAAAAACCCAGAGTAAAATTTGAACAACTTCACATCTTCATGAAGTTGCAGCTTCTCAACACGCATGCCCAGGGTTACAGGTAAATGCTAAGAGACACTTTGGAAGAAAATACTAGAAGAAAACCTGGGGGCTGGACCAGAACCCCACTTCCTATCCCACGTACGTGCACCGAGGGCACGGAGCTGCTCGGGAGCACCGATGACACCCGGGGGACCGTGCAGCCACCCAGTGAGATTCAGCCACATGCCGCTGTCCGCTTTCTTGGTTTATTTCATGTTCCACTTTCTCCCATGATCCTTTAGGCCCAGCAGTCTTTCCTCTTACTTTATGTTTGAGGTCAGTACTTCTGTCATCTCTAAATATTTCATCCAAGGAAAAAAAACTAAGATAAACTCAGAGGGAGGAAAAAAAAAAAACCCAGAAAGTAAATTCGTAAAGTTCAGTGGACAAGGAAATGGACTCTAGACCAAGTCAGTGAATCGCTGTTTCTCTTTGGGAGCAAGAAACCGGAGTCAGGGTATCCCGTCCGTATGTCCTGTGTTTTAGTCATGGTGTTTTTTTCACCCAGCTGCCCTCATTGGCTGGAACAGTCCTGTGGCTTTAGCTCCGCCTCCTCCCCAGAAGCGTGTCTCTTTAGTTACCCCGGTGACTTTCTTGGCCAGAAGCATCAGGGTTATAAGAGACATGTATTATCGTCATGCGTTATCCACACTGCAGCCATTGTAGTTGTAGAGGAAATACAAGTACAGTGTCACGAGACTGTTTAAATAATCCATTGCTTTGGAATGTCCCATGCACAAAATAAATTACGTTTTAGTGTAAATGGTGCCTTCTTTCCCCTTTCTCTCCCTCCCTCCTTTTCTTCCCTTCCCTACGAATCACCCTTAGTTTAGCAAGGAACTATGGTAAATAGATACATAGACATCCATGTTGAAAGGGTCCACGTTCCCCTTTTGCTAAGCTGAGTCGAATTTAAGAGAGAGGTAAAATGCTGTATAATCGCCATGTGGTATTTAGGCCCTTCACCCAGTACCACCAAATGTGACATTATGTAAATTATGCACTTTGTAAATTACGGGAGTGTGAATCCAAGGGTGTGTTTATCACCTAACTGGGACGGGGAGCACCCTGTGTTCTTGCTGACTTGCCGTGAGATTTGGGGACTCCTCTGACCTATTGGTGCTCGTATTAGTGGTGGAAAAAGCCTTAAGTAACTGGTGGCTGCTTTTAAAGGGGCAGCCTCGAAGGGCCCAGCTACTCCACAGGTACGGGTCATACCCATTCGCGCTGCTTTCTGGTCATTCAGTTCACAGCCCTCTACACTGCAGCTACTTCTCATAGTCACCCATCTTCATCTCTTATAAAACCTCGTGGTGGTGGTTCATGAGCTACACTGCTCTTTGTCAGGGAGTTCGGATTCCGTTGCTGTGTCTTTGTGGCTTCGAGTGCCCACGTGGCACGTCAAATCATCACAACCAGGACACAGGGTGCGGATTGGCATTCCCGGGCCCGCGAACATTTTACTGAATCGCCACAGCGTCCAGGACATCACACAGCTGCCCAGAAGGAGGCAGTGGGAGATATCAGGGAGAAGAGAGGCAGGAAGAGGGTACGTGATGCTTCCTGGAAGAGCCCATCGGACTATTACTCTGGAACAGTGTCGCCGGTGACAGCTCCCGGCGTGCTGCAGTCGAACCTGACGTCAGAGCAACACGACGCTTTTCTTTTTCTCCGTGTGTCTTTATTTGTCGAAGTTAATGGACAAGTGAGTGTGCCTCGCTTCTAGTTCCTTCGGAAATAATTTTTTAAAAAAGAAAATCTGCTCTAAAAAGAAAAAATATCATAGATATCCTCAGACATTAAAGGACTAGGCTAATCCTTTCATGTCCCAAGCTTTCAAGATGGTGCATGAGTTAATGAAGGTCCAAACTGCAGAGAAATGGCCCCGATTTTTCCCAAAGCACTACTTGCCGATGTGAGATAGGTCATCAAATCTGAGTTTGGCTTTCCACTCTGGTGAGAAAGAGTTGGTTCATCCGCCCATCCAGAACACATTTATCAAGCCCGTATCACACACTGGCTTTTCTCCCCCCGCCAAGCTGTGGAATCCAACTGGCTCTCTGGAACCACCCCCCCTTCTATCTGAATCCCCGTGCTGAGCCAACCGAGTGAGGGTCTGTGGGCTGCACCCTGCGCAGCTGGGCGTTTAACAAGGTCCGTGAGGACTCTCATGCACGGTAAGCCTGGCAGGCTCTGCAGGGTGGATGTGGATGGATGGAACCGACCATGCCTTGCTCGGCTCGGCTGCCACAGCCAAGTACCCCGGCCTGCAGGACTGACATGACAGGCAGGCATTTCCTCACACTCCTGGAGTCTGGAAGTCTGAGCCCAAGGTGAGAGCAGGGTGGGCTCTCCTGTGGCCTCTCTCCTTGGCTTGTGAGCGGCCACATTCTCGCTGGGCTTACGCGTGGTCATCCCTCCGTGCACACACCCCTGCTGTTTCTCCGGGTCCAGATAGGTCCCTTCAAGTGGACATTAGTACAGGAAACACACCACCCTGTTCGGGCTTCTAGAGGAAGAGTACATATCTGTGCATGCAATACCTTTCGTACAGGGGAGACTCATGGTGTCCCCTTTTACATTTACCACCCGCGCAGCTGCGGTGACATACGTTTAAATGCGCACCACACAGGCCACACTGGCACCGCCACCAAGACGGTAGTGCAGCCCAGTGGGTGCAGCTTATCCTCGGTCCACTGCCTCTGGTCCTCTCATGAAGAAAACCCCTCCGGGTCTGGCAAAGGCACGAGGAGAACAAAACCAGACTCCCACACACGCAGTGCCGTGCAGGGTGTTCCCTTAGGTGCCAACAGCGGGGGGTGCCCTGGAGGAGGGCACTTTCCCTGAGGACGGTGCTCTGCTTCCCCTGGCGCAGGGCTGCGGTGCAGGTGTTCTCTTCTGACCCCCTACCTGGGGTTAGGCGATCTCACTGTTTGCGTTCCTCCCTGAAAGCGGAAATGTGTGCCTACATTGCTTCCACCTACTGTTTTAAAAAATTATGGAATTTCTTGGCAGCTCATCTCACATCTGCTTCCCTCCTGGAGTGCAGAATGTGCGCATGTGTGCGTGGTGTGATTGTGTCTCTGCGCGCGCGGCGTGTGTGGTCGGTGAGTGTGCATGTGTGGTGTGTGGTGTGTGCCTGAGGGTGTTTGGTCGGGGAGAGAGGGACCGAGCACAGGAGGAGCTATTTGATTCTGTTCGTTTCTCCGCGAGCCTTTTCGGGTGTTTACACGGGTGACTAATGGCAGATTGAGCCTGTGCATCCAAGACATGTGTCTTGGGAACCTCTCCCACACAACATGTGTCTTGGGAACCTCTTCCCTCCACCTTTCCTTTTTTCCTGAGGCTCCTCTTGGCCTTACCACCTGGCTTCCCAGAATATCCAGCCCCCGTGTCTCCCACTTATCCGTCCATTCACTGTTGGCTCTCTGTGGACCAAACTGACTTTCTTAAAAGCTTTACATCATTCATTTTCTCTAGCACCTTTTCGGCTAAAATTTTGTGAGGCAGTTTACACACAGTTAAAGAGAGGGATGGATGGCTGCTTCACTCTTTCCCTGGTTAATAGGAGGGTATGGATCACGGAGGGAAGGCACAGGGTGACCCAAATGGGAAAGGGCAGAGACCCGAGCTGAGTCTGGAGCTGTCCGATTCCGGCCATCTTGCAAGCTGCACCTGGATATTGCTGCAGTGTGTGGTCTGAGCACATCATCCAGGGAGTAAGCCCAGCGCTCCGCAGGCTGCAGGTCCCCTCAAAGGCAGGAGGTGTCCGTGGCTCCAGCTCTCCCCTCAAGCTCCGCCCCGCCACCCCCACCCACCCAATATCTTTCTTCCACCCCTGTCCTTGGTGCCCCTCTTGATGGCTGCTTTGAGGCGGGTTTCCTCCAGCCACACACTCGCCCCTGCTTTGCACTCCATGTACTGGTAGCAGCACCGTCCAAGGCTCATTAAGAGAACTAATCAATCCCACGCCTTGCTACCGCGCAGCAGATTAGCACCGGCAGCCATTAGGAGCCGCGCGCTGCTAACACACGGCATTCCCCTGAATCAATATGGGGCCTGTGTAAGGCAAGGCGTGGGCTTTTTTCCCCTGCCGTTAAGAAAAATGCATGCTGGAAACCACTTCTCAGATGTTTCAAAGTATGCCTTTTAGGAAAGAAGAAAGCATTTTTTTTTTCTTGCAAAATCATGCTTTTGTGGGGGCCGGCTACGAACCATGATGGCTTTTATCTCTCCTGGGACGGTGCCGTGGGACTTCGGACTTGGAATTGCACCCTGGGTTATGGCGGGACACGCGAAAAAGTGGTTTTGAAGCACCGCAAAGAACTGTGCAAATGGAGGACGTGTTATTTCACACACGGGTACTTACTCTAAGACAGACTCCATGTTTAGTATTAGGTAAAGCCCATGTTCTGTGAACAATTCTACCTGTCCTCCCTTGTCATTAATATTTCTTTTGAAATACACAATTTTCTAGCCCACATACATGAAAACTTAGTAATACAGCTGGAAACACGGTTGCTAAAAATAAATTCAAACCCAGGCCCGCACTGGTGTTCGCAATGCTGTTGAGGCCTTGTTCGGGACTAAAACGTACACATCTCGCAGTCTTCCAATCCATGTCGCTCGTACTGAAGGGCTTCAGAGGGAAGTCTGCGTGGTTTACTGGACCCTGTGTATCAGCGTCGCTCCTCACGGTGGTGAAAGCGGTAGTGATGCATTGTTTTCGTCATTTGGTTTTTGTGTTACTCGTTTTACTCCAAGCCCAGGTGAGTCTGTGCGTTGCTTAGCCCCTGGATACAAAAGGGGTGCGTGGGAGGTCTACAGAGGCTGCTGGGAGAAAACAGACACGGGGCCGTGGGGCCGTGATGACTGGAACACGCAGTCCACATGGACGTTCTCTGCTCGGAGCGGAGGCTGCCTGCACGGCCCCGAGAGCGCGGAGCCCGGTTCAGCAGGATCTGAAACGAGACTTCTGTCACCAGGGAGAGGGAGACAGGCCTCCTTCTATTTTTAAAAAAATACCCATCATTCATGTTTTTCATATTTTTCTAGCCTGTAATTACTGCTAATCAAAGTACAACAAATAGTAAACAGTAAAAATGAAATAAATGTCGTGACAGTTTGCCAATAACGAGGAGAAAATGTTCCATCTGTCTAGCCGCGAGTGAAATGGGTGTAATTACTGCTCATTTTTTCCGTAATTGCTGAGTTATTCGTTTAAAGCTTATACACCCAACTGGAGAGCAGCGAGTCCTACCCGTTCCCTAATTACAGCCCCGCGCCACCGAGCCGGCGCAACCATCTGAGTTCGCCCCGCTCACAGAGCGCGGTGGCTGGCTGTTCAGTCTGAGTGTTGTGAGCTCCCGCTCCCCTTGCCACCCAAATATTAAACCCCAGTGCTTGTGGTTCTGCTTTGGATTGCAATTTATTTTTAGGCTCATAGTCTTGAATCCATACCCAGGGACGGACTCATGAGGTCATTTTTGCTAGCAACCATCCAAGCAGACGACCACCTTTGAGCCCTGCTTGTTAATGTTATACTTCGTTTCTTTATGATCAGGAATCTACGCCTGCCTGTGTTAGCATCTTGTTATCAAAGAATCCCATTGGAAAGTTCAGGAATACACGTGGGTAGTCAACCCTCACAGGACAGATTACATAGCAGGGCAAAGATAGAAGAGAAGAATCTTCCTTGGTCATTTCTGTTTAATACAAATCGACACCTTAAAGCAAATATAGCTATAGTTTATTTGTTCCTAGAATACATCACCTTATCTCTGAGATTAGCTTAAGGAAGACTACATTTGATTATGCCCTCGTCAGACAAAGGAAGTCTATGGCTTCCCGGTTTATGACTATTCCAGCAAGACCAGATATTTCTGGGTCACTTCTGTGTGGATCCATCTCTTTGCTCTACGTGGGGAGTTGAAACTCCCTTCTGGCAAAGGTAGTGTCCAGGTGATGAACGGGGGCTCGCTTCTCTGCCGGTCACCGGGTCCTGGGGCGCTCTGAGTGGAACCCGAGTCTCCAGTGGGCCTTGATCACAGGAACACGGATTTGAAAGGCACATCCTTAGGCTAGGGAGTATTTATTGAGTCAGATGTTGTGAAAAGCAGTCACGAGCATCCTGGCCTAAGATGCTTAGACGGCAGGGGCATTTCCCCGCCCCCCTCTGCCCCCATACGTCAAGCCGCTGGACGTGCAGAAGAGACGGTGGAAATACAGCCCAGCACCTTCGTTTCCCTCCTCTCAGCCCGACCGCTGGCGAGGCAGGTTTGCCGGTGTTAGAGGTACTGCCTGAAAAAGAAGAAGGATTGTGGTGAAATCTGGTGTGGCATTTTTTACTGGTGTCATCTCACATTTCCAAAAGAGGGGAGATGAGGGAAGATTCTGAGCTTATGAGATAACCCGAAACCAGAGTCAAAGTCATTTCCACGCCCAGCTGCAGAAGCAGCAAATTGCTCTCTCTCTTCTCTCTCTCCCTCTCTCTCCTCCCTCCCCACCCCCCGCAGTAGAGAGAGCATAGCCAACCTCTGGGTTGAGATAAGCTGGCGAAAACTATGGAACTGCATTTTCAAAATCTTCGTTCTAAGCCCCCGGGAACTGCGGTCTCCGAGATTCTTTGGAGCTCCGCACAACCGTCCCTGCCGCCGGACCCCAGCGCATCACGCGTAATCCTTTGGTCGTGCTCGGCAGCTGGGGAGCGGAGATAGGAGGTGCTGGAGGTTTGCAGCTTTCCAAACGGCGCCGAGCCTTCACCCAGAAGCAGAGAAATGAAACGGGAATTTGCATAATCTATCTAGAGTTGCCCAGGCGTCTTTCAATCTTCTTATCGTGCTTTTAGAAATCTATTAACAGAATATGAGAATAAAATGCATTTTCCTCTTCAGAGAATTCATTTTGCCTCTGACATTGGGTCCTGTAGGGCTTTTCATTTATTTCACTTTCTCATGCAGGGCATTTAAAAATTTTTTAATTTATTTCATTTTGTTTCTACAATTGTCTGTTTGAGCCAATGGCATATTTTGGTCAGTTTTGACTTGGAGACGTAGTTCTGAGCTATTGTAAAATAATTATCAAACAAGGTCCTAAATAAATCGAAGTGTAGACATTGTGATATCTTAGCTCTGGGAATTAAAATAGAGAAACTAAAATTCCCAGTGTCCGAGGCATTTTAATTTCATGCTGATTTCTCCCATTTACTTATAAAAGAAATTACGGTGCAGTTAGCTCCTGCGTCCTTGAAAGGACAACCCGTGCTGGGCTTTACCACCTTCTCAACCAACACACAGGCTCAGACACACCCATACACACAGAGACAGACACGCACACACACTCAGGCACGTGCACACACGCACATATAGGCCAACCCACAACTTCTAGAGTAAGAACCCTTCTCCTCAGGTTCCGAGCTGCTGAGACCCACTGGCGGGGTGGCCTTCCTCACTCCCTCTTTCTTCCTCAATGAAATTATCTTCATTAACTCCATGGTTTAAATCTTCCCTTCAATGCCTTAGCGATTTGCCAGTCTGGAGCCTTCTACTGAAACCACTTACTGAAAGGTCACCAGCACTGCGTCCGGCACACTCTGGACCCCACACACCCTTGGTGTTGCTGTTGCTGTCTGTCCCGCCGCCCTCCCGCCCTCCCTCGCTCCCTCCTTTGTCCCCTGTGCCTCTCAGTGCCCTTTCTCTCCTGGTGATTCCCGTTGTTCTGTGTGGCTGCCAGTCTCTACGTGTCCCTTCTTCCTTACACTGAGACTGCCGCACGAGCCAGTCCCAGTGCCCTCATTCTTCTGTTCCCGGGAGCCGTCCAGCACTGGGGCACACGTGAGGGTAGGACAGGCAGGAGCTGCTGCCTTAGCCCAGCTGGCACTCCAGTGGGGGAAGGAGATGGAGAGCTGCTGAAGTGAACTTGTAAAACACGGGTGTGTGGTGCAGAGAAAAACCGACCGAGGAAGGGGTGAGACGAGGGGGAGGCTGTTTCAGCTGTAGTTGGGGGAAGGCCTCTCAGAGAGCGGGCATCGGAGCAAAGACAAGAGGGGGAAAGACGAGGATATACGGAGGAAGAGCCTTCCAGGCAGACAGAAAGTGGGACATTAGTGCACATGTCCACAGAAGGAGCCACACACGCCCTGCGGCCGTGCAGTGGAGCGTGAGAGTTAACGTTCAGGCTGCCGTGGGACAAAGCGCTGACGGCACAGGTCACGGGCAGACCAAGGTCTCGGCCACTCTCTGGGGGTCTACAACTAGAGGTGCTGACATTCTGTGTCTTTGAGACTTTTTTAAAGGAATATGTCCCAATGTACTTAAGAAGAGATAGCTGGTAGGGTTTTTTTCCCCCCTTTAAATAAATTAGTCTGTGTTCCTGGGGGGTTGGGAGGAAGAGAGAAAAGAAAAGAAAGAAATGGCAGATCCACCGTGTTCTTCCTTTGAGCGAAAATAAACTTGTGTTTTCTGTAAATGGTTCTCTCCAAGTTACACGCACCTAAACATCCGATACCTGTGACCTCTCCTTCCGGTACTCACCTGGGCCCGCATGTGTTTGCTCTGTTGTGCCCATCAAATTCTTCTTAGCCTGCGGTCCTAACTGATGCTCACGTGGGTGGCGATCTTATCTCCAATGTCTAGCTGGCTCCTTTTTCCGTCCCACTCAGTAATTGGACGATAGAACCAGCATGTGTCCGTACGAAGGACATAAAGATGCATATATAGGCTTTGAACTAATGTGTTGAAATCAATACATTTCCTTAACCTGGGATTTTCCAAATATTGTTTTAGATTTATACATACTTTATTTTACTGGTTGCTTATTTGATTTATTCAGTTACTACTTGCCAAGCACGGGAATCCAGGACATACTGAGAGGGAACAGGGTGACGGGTTCAGAGTCATGGCTGTGCCGGCGCACCGGAGTGCCGGTGAGTGTGGGCGCTGTTAGCACAACACATACCGCACGCCCAGGAGTGACGTGAGAGCAGCTCTTGTGGTTGGATCTTGCAGAGTCACTGCCTGCCTCCCAGGA
>PVKM010042844.1:0-12559 GCA_004027735.1 Carollia perspicillata
TTTTTTTTAAAGTATAGGTAACTACTACGCTGAAACTTATTTTGGGGGAGTGTAGTTTCAAAGCATAATTTGCTTTCAAAATGACTGTATTTTCATCACATCAATTTATATCAGAGAATATCATGTTACATCTGGTTGATTCTTTCTTTCTACATGTTATAATATAGAATAATTAAACATTTATGTTATGTGAATAGTGTACTTATAAAAAATGACTGAAACATACGTGAATCCAAAACCCATGTAGTCTTGTAACACTGAAGATGTAATACATTGATTTCTCATAATAAATGTTTCATTACTTAGTGGAATTTAGCATCATAATAAGATTGCTTTGTGTTTAATTTATATTTCTATAATTATATAGCATTTATCATTATGAATACATAATATTTATAATATGCAAGTCACTTTCCTAAGAGCTTTATATATTTTAAATCCTTCAATGCCATTTGAAGGAAGAATATCCATATTCCATGAAGCTTGAAAACCAAGAATCTATTATTAAAAACATCTATTAATATGAGTACATACAGATCATGAGACTACCTAATAGTCTGAGTAATTTGGATGGCACTGAGTAAGTTTGCTTTTGTATGCAAGTGTTTCATGTCAGAAAATGTATTCACTTAGGGTTTTAGAAACTTCACAATTTCCAAATGCCAGCCTGTATATTCAGTCTGTCCAGAGAAAGATACGCACGAAACAACACTGGTAGTCCTTTCCTAAACTGAAATCAAGCATGGTCTCCATATGCTGCATCCCCGTCTTGGCACAGGATCTGATACAGAAAATATTGATTTCACAAATTCAGTTTCATTGAAACTGAACTTATCTTTTATTTCTAACAAGGAACGCACACAAATATCATGGCTATAGTAACATTTGGTTTTTTATGTCTGTGTAAATGTGGGAAGATAGTTCCTTGGAAATAACGTTGCTTCATCATCTTTAGCTGACCACAGAATGTTGAAGGAAAATGCGGTATCTTATGATTTATAAAATGGCATTATTGTCACCTTTAACTTTACTGGAATATCAGTGGAAACAACAAGCTGGTAATCTACAAGTGTTAGAGCAGGGACATAATTTGAATAATGTTCTGGGTGTGTCACAGCAGCCCCTGGAGAATTCAGCCAGGTCCTCTGGAAGGAAGTTATGTAGCCTCCTGAAAGAGAACCACAGGTTTCTAGAGAGCAGGCTAAGCGGTGATTAATAAGAATAAGCAGCTTGCAGGGAAAGTTGATTCCTGCAATGAACTCAAGGTAACATTAGGCACAAGAGGAGATTATGTTATAGTTTAGTGGTTGTGGTTGGCTTCCCCACAACGGTGCATTGGGTTTGCGTCGATATGCCCCTAATCATGCTTTTCCAGAAAGAACCATAAACTTTTCTGGTATAGCTGCCACTGTTTGCTTTGGGTGGAGGGTAATTCTACCGGACTTCCATTGTGAAATACCAGATTTTCCACGGAGCGTGCCAGGCTCTGAGAAGACAAGAGGGGCTGGACGCATGATTCACGGCCACTGTGGGGAGGAGACCTTCAGGAAATTAAAGTGACTCAAGTCAGCAGCTGATCGTTTATCACACAGGATGTACCCGTCTGGAGCTACATGTGACTGGGGAAACCCCGCTGCGTTCTCGCCGACTCAGCCTGAGCTCTGTGCCTGACTGAGGCAAGAGTGAGGACTGCGGTGCTGGAACACCGAGGGACGTGATGGGAACTTCTACTTCCCTGCAAGACGCTCAGGGTTACCTGATTCTATACTCTGCCTTTTACGCAGGAAATCAAGAGGACTTTGGGAGTGGGTCTGTGTGCGTTGTTCTAATTTAGCTGAGCATAGTAGAGTACCAGACAATTGCCTTAAAACATCCAAAGGTCTGTCATGTGGCTGAATGGTGACACTGGTTCCCTGGACTTTCGGGGGCCAGTTAGGAAGAGAGAATGGGATGGGCAGGCAGGTGAGTCGAGCAGGAGATGGACTTGGTTGCAATCAATCCTCTGTAACATCCAGAACTGTAGGCATGGTGAGCCTGTGCATTCCTCATTTTTGAAGGATCTTACTGTTTCTTAGGGGAGCCAATTGTCCTGCTAAATTTTAGAAAGTTTCTCTTTACTTCGAGTCTATTCTTTTGAGCTATTAACTCCAGAAGCCCTTTCACACTGCCTTGTGGGAGAAAGCAGGGAGCCTCTGGATGGCAATGCGGCTCCTGGGATGGAGCTCTTGTTCCTTTAGCTTTCGTGTTGTCCGAGTGATTTGCTTTAATCAGAAAACCAGTCCTCATGACTAACTCGGACGTGGGCTTTACCCTCTCGGTTTTCATCATGTCTGACTCATGTTCAGCCCGAGCCAGCAGACACCTATATCCAATGCCTCTCTGAAGAGAGCCTAGAATGGCCTTGACTCCGGTGTACTGGCCAAGGCAGCCCTCTTACACTGAGCCATCATCGTACCAGTGACAATACTTTGCTCTCTGTGTTTCATAGACTGCATAGGAGGGAGGGAACATAGATAGCCAAGGAATACTTTCTAAATTTTTGGCATCAAGTCTTATAAAAGAAAAATGTATTTAAGCCCCCAAACTATGGTATTGAACTTTAGCTTGTAGTGGTAGCTTAGATTTTTTAGAAAATTATTTAATAAAATTATATTTTACCTCCAAATAACTTGGACCCTTAAAATTATATTAAGTAATTTTCAAATATTCTATTGTGGCCTAAATAAGAAAAATTTACTTATTTCATTTTGTTTTGTTATCTATGAAATGTAAGTATTTATGATGAAATAGTAATATAATATTAATACATTATAAAAATTAAATAAAGATGCATAGAAGCATATTCATGGTATTAATTTTATAATGCAATTATTGCTATTGCAATCCAATGTAATTTATTTATAAATTTACATTAGTTATTTATAAAGTTATAAGAAAATGTGCCTAAACTTATACCATGGTAGTTAAAAATTTAAGATTCCAAAGTTAAATAATATTCTCCTGCATAAGGGTAAAATTGCTCAAAATAACTCAATCGACATATTGTCTAAGCATGAAATTTTCTTACTGTATTCTGTGTGTGTGCAGGCATGTGTGTGTAGGTGTGTGCGGGCAGTTGTCCAGGTTTGAGGAAATGACTGAAAGAAATAAGCCTTAGGTTGTAATAGTGATGTTGTAAACAACATGCTTCAAATTGTTGAGGTAACAGCAGATCATTGGGTATTCTTCTTGAGAAATTTTGGTTAGTATTGAGGTTGGCAGATTGTTAATGTAGGACTTACAAGTACAGTCTCAACCTTATAAGCATCTCCACTGCCCCATGTATTTGATGCTCAGGAAATAGTTCTGCGGTTAGTAAGTGGCAGAGCCAGGATTCGAGCCCAGTCAGGCTGCCTGGCTGCAGAGGTGACGCCGTTAGCCACAGTGCGATGCGGCTTCTCTCCCTGCGCTACGGTGCACAGGCCTGAGGATATCCCGACACCACCCCATAGTCCCAGGAAGCTAAACGTGGCAGAAAAACAGGCATCGGAGGGAACTTCCTGCATTCGTACAATGTGGGAGAATAAGTAGTGAGTGGATGAATAAAATTGCTTTAAATTTAATTGTTTTGTTTTTAATGAATTAAACCAAACTATTCTACTCTGTAATTAAAAATTTTAAGATATTTATCAACACCTTGAGAATTTGTTCCATTTAAAAAATATCCCCCAGATACTCCAAAATAAATGTTTTGACCTAGGACTCAAAAAAATAAAAATAAGGCTTGATAATAAAAACTAATCTAGTCATAGCTAATCTAATCTATTGATATTTCCTTTGAAATTAAAAAGCATATTCCATTTAAATTTTTTCTATTTTTTAAAATAAAAGAAGATTAGATTTGTTTTGTTTGGTTAACTCCTTGGGTGCACCAAGCAATACTGCAAAGAGCAAGTTTTAAAATGACGGTTTGTCTCAGACATCACCCTGCAGGTGGTGATGTTGGTTTGGGAGGAGCAGGGGAGCACTGAGTTAAGTCTTGAACATGGCTTCTGTGTTTTACTTTTAATCCTCACTCCCTTCGTAGTCATAGGTGAGAGGTCATTTAGGAATCTCAGATCCTAAAATGCACATCAAATAATTTAAATACAGGTGTTTTTAGTCCATTCATTCATTATCAAATATTTGTTAACTAATATACGCCACACACTGTTAACACCAAGGATGCATGGGTTTTACAATGCAGAGTGAAAACACAGAATATAAAACAATTAAATATGTGTTTAATTTATTGTCTGGAGGAAGTATTGTCGTCTTTCAAAGAATCGGCTGGAGGGCTAAATGGCATCCGGGAGAAAGCTTGTAATAGACAGAGAAAGACCTAAAAGACAAGTTGACTGTGGAGGTGAAGGGGGCATTCTGGAAGGGGGAGGGGAGGGGCACTCCATGCAGGTGGAAAGGATGTGAAAATGCCCTGCAAGCAAAGAAAGTTTGGAGTATTTGAGGGACTGAGCAATTGTAGTCACCGTGTTTGAGAGTGCAGAAGGGTAGGCAGGAACAAATCTCATTTGGAAATACATAGGCTTTGTGTCAGAGCCCCTGGTGGATTTTCAGCTGTTCAGGGGGCACAACAAGCATATGTCTTTACTGTCATTCTAAAAAATAACAGCCAAGTAGAGGGGGCGTCAGAGTCTATAGAGCGCGATTAGAAATTGATCACTCAATGATGATAGTGGCCTAGACTTGACAGGGTAGGTAGAAGTGGTTTGATGACTGAGATAGTAGCAGGATGTATGAAAGGTATTTAGGGCCTGGTGATAGGTTACATAGGGTGAGTGTTAAAGAAAAATGTGTGACATACTGAGGCATTCAGGCTTGGTGTGAGTGCTGTGAAGATCCTTGAAAACTGCCTATCATAGTTAATAGCACACAGAGACACTCAGAGAAACTTAAGTCTCCTCTGCTTCCTGTTTCCCTTCTACACTGCACCTAACACATGTTGCCCAATGTCAGGGTGAATTAAAGATTGTTACATACAGTGAGTATATACTCATAGTGGATATAGACACTATGCTGTCCAGTAGGTCTCCAGAGGCTCATTTATCTTGTATAACTGAAACTGTGTGCCCCTTGACTAATAGCTCCTTGATTTGCTAAGGGGTAGGTCTTATGTTACCTGTTCTTATCACACACACACACACACACACACACACACACACACAGTCACACAGTCACACACACAGAGATAAGAATAAATAAAGAGGGACAGACAAAGCTATCAGAGGGGGATGGATACATTTATGGCATAGGTTGTGATGTTTTTGCGGGTGTATATTTATATTCTAACTCAGTAAATTATATGTGTTAAGTATGTACAGATTTTGTATGACAGTTTTATGTCAATAAAATGATTAAAAAAGAAAATGTGATGAGAAGGAAACAAAAATATGATAAGAAATAATCAGGCATTAAGAAAGAGTCACTTGGCTACAAAGAGTAGCTAAAGACAGATGCACTTGGAACCACAGCGTTGACCTGCAGGAAGGGAGAGGAAGAATGCAGTTACTTGTGCCGTCTTTTTCATGCCTTCTCTCCTGAGCTTTTGATATATTCTTTACACCTTGCCATTGAGGGTTTCAAAATCTCCAGGTCTGTTTTCCTTTACAAAAGACCAAAGAATCCATAATGCATAGCAAACATTAATTTTGCTGTAAGACAAATATGAATTTTTTATGCCAATACATGAAAGAATAAACTACTTGGCTTATAGGTAAATATAGGTGATTACTTACCTATGTTAATATTTAATCAATATATACACACTAAAGTATATAGATACTAAATATATTTTGTGCAAATTTTACTGTATATATAGAATATGTACACAGTAAAGTGTATATATATACCAAATGTACATAAAACTATGTACAAAAGTACATAAAACTATGTACTTTTCTTGGACACATAGTTTCAAGAAGCATGTTTCAACTACTCAGATTTATTTCAGTGTTTCAAATAATATATGATAGAAATTTAAAATATGAAGCACTCACAAATTTGCCTTTTCAAAATACTTTATCAAAGGGGTTAGGGAAAGTTACAGATTAGGGAGATATTTGTAAATTTTAGAATTAAGTTATGTATGAGAAAACATGAAAATTAAGGATCTATTAGATTCTTAATTAAGAATTAAGAATTCTTAAGGATATATTCTTAAGAATAATTAATTCTTAATTATTCAATTAAGGATATATTCTTAAGAATATATTCTTAAGAATATATTCTTAAGAATAATTAATTCTTAATTATTCAATTAAGGATATATTCTTAAGAATAATTAATTCTTAATTATTCAATTAAGGATCTATTGTGTCAGCGTATTACGCTGGCACAATACCAGAGGAAATATTATCTTTCACCAATTGAATTCAACGTTGACATTTTACTAAAAATACAGAGTAGATTTTAAGATAATTTAAGCACCATTATTTTTAAGCGAAACATTAAAAAAAGTTCTAGCTGTGTATTGGATTTCGATCACAAGAATCTAGATTGGAAAAATACCCGTCAGGTTATCAAGTTCATCCTTCTGCTGGGGCAGGGTATGCCGCAGCCCCCAGAGAGAGGAGTTAGCACCTCACATTTGCCAAGAAAGCGGACTACCGCATAGGGCGCAAAAAGAGACCTTGTTAGAGCCAAGTCAATACAGTGTTTGACTTCGGTCCAATAAAGCCCTTGAAAAACGTGAATGTGCTTCTGTCATCTCAACTGCACAGATCCTGGCAGTCACATTCTGTTCTCGTTGGAGCATTTGCAAAATCTTATCAAGAAAGCCATCCAATAAGGGTACATTACTGTACTATTTAAAGAAAGGCAAGTAGAAGAAAATAAAATGAAAAGAGTTAGGAGCGAATACATTCCTGGAATATGTTGGAAGTAACATGTTAAACCACAAACGATAAACATTTTCGAACAGGATGAACTATGTCTCCCATTTACCAGTAGAACAAGGAGCGCTGCATCTCATGCACAGGGGAGTGCAATAAATCCTCCATGACGAAGATGAACAGTAGGAGATGGAAGGCACTGTTGTAAATAATATCAATACAGGCTGTGTAGTATTTGAAGCCCCTTCCAAGCACATGGATCTATTACCCCACAGCCCATCACCACTTGGTTGTGGATCAAGAAGCCTGTTAACTCTTCAGTACCACTGAGTGTGTGTGCCTTTGTGCATACGTTCCCACCCTCTTCTGCTGGTGCTCTGCTTTGTCCTCCCATTCCTTAATGTGGGGCGGGGTGGCCTTCTGTGAGGCAGACCTCTCCTTGTGTTGTTCTTCTCCCCTCAACACACCTTACTCGAAGGATCATGTGCTCATTTAAGTTCCTACAATAGTCAGTGTTTTTAATGTATTTAAACTGGCCTGTTTGGAGCATTCATTCCTAATAGGCCCAGTTTAAAATCCTGTCCTCGTGCACATGGATAATTCCTGCTTCTTACTAATGTTTTAAGTATTTATGTTCTTAGTGAAGTCTTCATTAATTCTTCCAGACTATGTTGTAAGCTCCTGTCACCTCCAGATAGTTTATTCCTTTAGTATAACACTCTCATATTTGAATGCAAGTATCTATAATTCCTGTTAGACTACATTTTTGTATTCAAGTGTCTATAATCCCTATTAGACTACATGCATTGGCGAGTAAGAGTAGAGACTGCTTCGTTGGCCATTTATCTCCAGCATCTACCCCAGTGCCTGACATACCTGTATGTTAGTCATGCGACAAATATTTGTTGCATAAATGAAGTTATGAATGTGGAAATGTCCATCTGCTGTAGCAGTAAGGTCTCCAGTGGAAACCACATACATCCGTTCTTCTTGAGGTTTGGTATTTACAAAAATAAGCTTTCATTATTTTTACTCTGTAACCTTGCTTTACACCAAAAGAAGAAACATTGCTTTTCTCAGTGGTCACAGACAAACTTACTTATTTTTATATTTACAGCAAGATGGGGGAGTTTAATTTTGGTAAGAATAATGTAATGTAACCTCGCTCTTTCAAGGCGCTGAACTAAGTTCCAGCACGCTCGACGCTCTCACATGCTCATGTCTTAGAGAACTAAGGTTCATGACTGAAGAACCTAGCTAGATGGCTTTTCAGGGGAAAGCTGAAAATAAATCACTGAATGGGAGGTGATTGTGTCTGTGTTCTGATGCGCCAATGGTCACCGCACTCCACCTGCTCTGTGACACACCGAGCTTTAGGTTTCTTGTTTGAAAGTGACGAATAGCAGTATTTTTTCTGCTCTCTTTAGAAGAAGGGAAAGATGATATGAAATCAGTAAATCACAAAGCTCCTTAGAAATTGAAGTCAGGTTTTTATTGAACTTGGAAATAAATCAGTAAATAAATATCCTCTCTTGAAAGTATACAATAGCTTCTAAATATACACTACAATTCATTGAAAACATCTTCTATACATATACTATGGAAATCCTGCTCAAAAAAGCCAAGCATTTTGAGTGGAAAAAGGAAAACTTCTTCCTTGTCCCACTGAGTGTGGAGATTTATTTATAACGTGCCTATGAAAATAGACCCCTTAACATTTTTATATTAGAAATAGTGCATGAATATGACAGAGAGCCCCATACACCCCATACACAGGTTCCTGGTGTGGCCACCTTGCATTGGTATGATACATCTGCCACAAACAACCAATGTCATTTTGGGATTTTTAACTATAGTCCACACTTTATTAAGATTTTCCTAGGTTTGACTTATTATGCCTTCTCTGTTCCAAGGTCCCATCCAGGTTACTGCTGAGATTTAGAAACCCCGTCTCTGTGTTTGGTGACTTTAGTGGCTGTCAGCAATATTTGTCAGGCATGGTGCAGAATGACCCTCAGCCGGGATTTGTCTCCCGATTTTTCTCATGATCACACGTGGGTTAGGGGTTTGGAGAAGGAAGACCACAGGTGACCCCGCTGTGTTCGTCATGTCACATCAACGTAGGAATGATATGGCTTACCTCTATGGACTCCAGTCTTGATAAGCTGGCCAAGGTGGTGTCCCTTAGCTCTCCCCACTGAGCAGTTACTCTTGACCCCACTTTCCATACCGGGATCTTTGGAAGCAAGTCACTAGGGGCAGGTCTTGCTTACGGAATGGGCATATAATTGGGCTGTGCATTTCTTTGGGGCACTCTTGCCTTCTGGCACTGCCAGAGGCCGCCAGCTCATCTTGGATACCCCCTGCCCTGGTCCCAGAATCCACTGTTTCTCTAAGGAGTCCTGGTTCTTTTTTTTTATTTTTAATGAGTGTAGTATTCAAAGGCAAAATCCAGGTGCTAGGTATGCTCTTTGCTGCTGTGAGCTCTTGTTTTTTGTTCCTCTTAGCTTACAAAGCAAGGAAATGGATGCGTGTGTGCTCTCTCATGCATATACATATCTCTAGAGATATTTTCATTTGAAATATTTCTATATTTATATTAGGATGAACAGGAGTTCATACTGGTGTTTACACTTCTAATCCAGTGCCATATGAATCATTTAAACCTCGTGTCTTTGCTTAAATATAACCTCTTCCTCCAACAGTGAGAAATTTGAATCTTGTCATTTGCCACACATTTATTTAATTGTTCAACCCCAGTATAGATATGTTTATCCTAGGATCTCTGGCCTCCTAAATGATTTTTTAAAACTTAGTGTGAAGTTTTACATTTCGTGTTGTTAGTTCTATGGCTTTAGACGGGTTAAAAAAAAGAAACTTCTGATCACTATTAATTAAAAAACTTACCAAACTAATTGTCATGAAGATTCAAGATTATTACAGTGTCTCTGACCTGCCATGTTCCTATTGATCACTACTTTGCTGTCCCTGTTGTCCCTTACCCCAGCTACCATGACTGAGACCTTAGGGGAGAACACGAGAAGTGCAGGGTTAAGAGAGAGGATGACCAGGAGACTTCAGCTTCATTTTTAGGAGGCATCTGGAGGGGCAGAAGAGGCACCAAATGTTGGTCCGTGGCAAGTGGAAGTGGGGACACAGGCCTCACTGTCAATTCCACAGACTTTGCATAGGACACATTTCAAGACTTAACTATGGTCGAAGCTTGGTTAGACAGGATTGAACAAACCAAAAGCAAACTCAGTTTACCAGGTAAAGTTCAAATCTGTTTTGCTTCCAGGCTTCTTGTATGAGAATTAAACATGAAGTACTAAGCTTGTACTGTCTCCCAGATCAACATTAGACAGGAAGCCAAGGATAGATGAATTTCAACTCTCTCTCTGCTGCTAATACGCCGGGCGATGTCGTGTTTCATCCTCTCTGTGGGAGGGTTAGGAACTGTGTGCACTGTATAATCCACTTCTGTATAAAATAGATAGGTTCATGTTTTAATAGCAAGATGAATTAATCTGAAAAAATATTAGACACTTGAAATAGAGGCTTATGAAAATTAAACTATTAATTTAAATTTCTTTGTCTTAAACTTTTGCTGTGTGACATTATAAAATGTAAAATTGTATGGAGAGGTAAATATTATAAAATGAGCACTCTATTAGGTCAGCCAAAGCAAGCTAGCCATCCTTATATTTGGGTCAGATGTTTTTATGTGGAAAGTACTGAGTAAACTCTAAGAGGAGTAAGTTGGCTTAAGTACTAAAATAACTTGTTGAAAAATTTAAAATTATGATAAAGCTAAAGACAAATCCCAAATCTGAGTAACAGTGAAATGAGAAAGAGAAGGAAAAAAAGAGAGGCAAAAATAAAAAGAATATGAGTCATGTTGAAAACATGTTTTTTTTTACTCATACATTCTTACAAAAAACCACAATCTTAGCTCAAAAAATGCTATTCTCCTTAGGTGTTAAAGTAAAGCGATTTTGAAGTTAACATTTGTTTTTTTCATCCATAATTTGTAATTATAATCCTAATAATTTATTGAGTACTTACTAGTAGTCAAGCATTGTGTTAATCTTTTTCTAGACATTACTTCATTAAGACCTTCCAGGGACCCTCTGAGGCTGGTATAATTATCTCCATTCATTTCCAGACAGGCACTGAGGCTGACCAAGTCTCCGTGTTTGTGGTTCATGGTCACACATCTACAGAATTCAGATTGAGTATTTAAAGCAAAGTTTTACTTCAGAACTCACTTCCAAATGCTGGATTTGTAGCAACTCACTTTGAATTTGAAAAGAAAAATAATGTCCCATGGTCTTCTAGGCTTTACAGCTTTGCTTACCTGCCCCATGAAGGGTCAGAAAGCACAGGCATCAGCAGCATGTCCTGGGAAGTTTCACAGTGCCCCGCACAACACATGCCACAGCGAGGAGGAGAATGCCGAGTAAATGATAGACATCGGTCCCTCTGGGTAGTGTATGTGCTTGTGTGCATGTGTGTGTGCCTGATGGTGTAGGTGAGGCATTCTCCTCATCGCCAATGTTTCATCAGTGTTTGGGGGCCAAAATCTTTCTGGCAAATTTTCCAAAAAGTAAGTTTAAGGGAAGAGTTCAGAATCTGATTATGTGCCGCAGAATACTGGGAGTGACGGACAGGTAAGCAGGTGTGAAGAGGTGGTGTTGGTTTGAGGGTGCTTTCCTTCACATGGAAAATTTGGGCAGCCAGAAATGCATAGAAAGAATAGTATGATTCTATGCACACTTCTGATGCTTTTTTATGATTCACAGTTTGGAGCAATCTACATTTCAGACAGCCATCACCTATAATACGTTTTTAAAAATGTTCTGTCATGTTATGACCTATGATACTCAGCATTTTCATATGAGCATATTCTCTTAGTTTGAAGGAATTCACTAGGAAAGGAAATGTAGTTCTCATGTATTTTTCTGTGACAAAATGACTATCCTCAGTTTATATTCTTTCTGTTAAATGTAGTAAATTAATAACAGCTGCTTGCAGTGACCATTTGCACTCTATGGAGGGCAGAGTTTCTGTGAGACTTGGAATCAGAGAATTGGAACACTTCTTTGGCTTCCACTTGGTTCAGTACTGTGAACCTCTCAGGATGATAATGCATCTGAATTTCCTGGCACAGTGTCACCCATGGTGGCATGGGTGTCAGCCACTCCTCTTTCTCACCCTCGCTGATGTCTGTTGTTCATGGCTAAAAGGGCAATGATGATATCTCTGCACTGCAGACACATTGCAGCTAGAGTCCCTTCTTGGTACCAGGCTGCCACCCCCGTGTGCCTATCCATGGTAGGTGGGTGTTCCAGCTCTCGGCTGCTGTGGCCACTTCCATGTAATTCTGTGCATCACAAGTGCCTCAACCCCTCTCCACCAGCCTCTCAGACACTGGAGTCTTGTGCTCCTAATGCTTCATGCAAATTTTCACTTAAGTTTGATTCTGCTCCCCACTCTCCTAAGTCCTCATGTGCATGCCCGTGGTGCAGCAGCGGAGATCCATCTGAATGGGCGACACTGAATCTTCTCCCTTAGAATCAGTTGTCTGTGGCTGCAGCCTGTACTCTTGGGACGGTTCTTCCAGCTAAAGCTCTGCTGTCTGTCTGCCTCACTGTCCCCTGGCAGGCTTGTTCTGCAGACTTTCCACACAGACA
>PVKM010042845.1:0-12688 GCA_004027735.1 Carollia perspicillata
TGTCATCTTCAAGGCAGAGTTCAGAATGCTATCTCTTTCACAAAGCCTTTCTTAATCCCACCAACAAGATGTAGCATTTGTGCCCCTAAAGTCCTGCACAAGTGTTAACATTTGTCTTAGAAAACCATTTTTGCATTCAGTTATAACTATATTGTTGATTTGTGTGTGTTTCCATTTTTAACTTCTCCAGTTTAGAAAAAAAATATTATAATTCTACCTCCACATAGTACAATATTTTACACACATTTGGAATTCTTGCTTAAAATGTTTGAGTTGGATTTTGTTTATGTAAAACTCTAGAAAATCCACAATACAATGACAGAAAATACGTCAGTGGTTGCTGGGGGATGGTGGTGGGAGATACACAGGAGATAGTGTTCAGAAAAGGGGCGTGGCGGGGGGTTATAATGCAAGATGAGGAAAATTTTAGGGGTGAAGGATATATTCACTATTTTATGCTTATTGATATAGTTATGTATATATTTGTAGGCAAACCACTTAAATATGTCTTCTTTATCAAATTTTACTACAGTAAAACTTTACAAAATTGTTTATGCAATAAATAGAGTACTTTGTGAAAGAACATTAGGGTTGTCAGTGAAGGCTTTTTTGGAGATAGTGAGGTCTCATTTTAATGGATGAGAAAGAACCAATCCCATGGAATTCTGGGAAAAGATTTATCCAGAGAGAGGGAACACTTGCAAAACTGTCAAGAACTTAGAGTATTTATGAAAATAAAATGAGCAGAAAATGTCAAAAGTGGGAGATTAGCAAGAAACATGGTTGGGATGGTGGGCTGGGGCTCCTCAAGATAAAGAGTTTTGATGTTATTTGAAATTCAAAAGGGAAGTTACTGAAGCATTTAAGCAGGACCTTGTGTTGATGTAATCCAATTTATGTATTAAAAAGATTACGCTAAGACATGTAGACAATAAATCCATGTGTCTGTGTGCCACATGGCTTTTGGGGTTGTGAAAATGGGGGTGGAAATTAAACTGAAGCAGAAAGACTGGGTGTGCTGGCAGGATGAAAGACTATGTATCCTGAATTGGGATGATATAAATACAGATGGAGAAGTGTGAATTAATTCCTGATATATTTTAAAGATAGAAGTGGAGGCACTTGTGAATAGTTTTAATAAGTGCAGAATCAGATAGAGAGTAGAATAAAGCATCATGATTAATATTCTGGCTCTAAGCTACCAGATAAAAGTAGTTTTGAGACAGGATAGAGAGAAAGTAGGAAACTTCCTTGGCAAGTGGAATAGGGAAACTGAGACAGACAGCTGAACACCATGGCTGAGCAACTTACAGCAGATACTAAAGGTCACCTCCCTAGAGGTAACATCTGGGCCCCAGCTGTATTTGAGCCCCAGGCCCAGAAAAGCAACAAAACCAGGTGGGCAACTCCAGGATCTACTGCAGTAACTAAAACCCCCTGCCCTGCCACTGACCAATCAGAGGAGACTATGATCCCCAAAAGGGCACACCTGGACAGCTGATGAATATACTGCTGAAATCCTCCCCTGAAACCTCCCTTAAGACCCCCGCCTACAAGAAAGACATAAAAGCCTCAAGGCAAAGGATCCAGTGCATGAACTGTTGTCACTCTAGGGAGCAGCCAGTGCCATCTTCCTTTTCCTTGTCCCCCCAACCCCATTGCTTTCTTCATAGGCATGTGTCCCAGGCTGATCCCCTGAACCTGTTCCCAAAGCCCCATTTTCTCTGTAATTCTTTACTGGGTTAGTGAGAAGAACTGAGCTTCCCATATCAGTACCTATACTATGAGAGGTGTGTAGGTGCTGAGGTTGCTCAAGAACCATTGGGATCACCTTTACAGGCTCACACTCATCCTGGAATACATTCTCAGTGAGATGAAGGTAGAAATTGTCCAAACTATTTAAATTGGTGGGTGTTTGCTGTGTGTGTATCTATGTATATACATGTGTGTGTGTGTGTGTGTGTTAATCTAACTATACTTTACCTCCAACCTATACCTGCTTTGTAATTACCAGGCTCTTCAACATCTCCATCTGAACATTTCACAACAATTTGAAAGATCCCATCTGTCACAGGTGGACACAGGTAACCAGGTTCTTGGTGATCGGGACAAAAAATTGTACTGAACACACAGAGTTTATAGCAGAGAACACTGGAGCAGGCTAACTCCAAGCAGAGATGGACCTCATAGGCTGGAGGGATTCTATTCTTATAGGGAAGATCCTTCCTGGCTAGTTTTGAGGGCCTTTTATTGTGCACACACAAGTAGTTTTATTACTTTAAAGCTATTGTGCATGTCCTCTCCCATGATTTTCCTTGATTAGCCACCAGAGAAGGGGTTGCACAATGTTACCAAATCGACTCCCCCCTTCTCCTAGGGTCCCTCTGTACTAGGTTTGCCTTGCTTGCTGCCAGGGAATTATAACTCTCAATGTCAGAGATTGGGATTTTAATGAAGACATTAAGTCATTACTCTTAAGTCCATATTATAACTTTTGAATAAATAATTCCTTTCCTTTTCACCAAAGTCCCTTAAAACACCCACAAACATACACAGTCCTTTCTCCCCCACTTTGCCTGGTGCAGGGTACCACATCTCAGGAAAAGAAATAGAGATCCATGGCTCAGGGTGCCCCCAGTAATCCGTGCTTGGCTGGTGGGCCTCCCTGGGTTCCCAGAACCATCAGCTGTGTCACTGGGATCTCCAGTTCTTAATCCCAAACCACAGTGTACCTTCTCATGGCCCACCAGCAAGAGTCCTTCCACCCCTTTCCTCCCTGCAACATCTCTCCTGAATTCTTTCAAACTGCTGAGAGAGAGCTGCATCACTGCTACATCTTGCTTTCCAGCTTCCTAAGGTCTGTAGCAAAGGGAAACTCAAAGCCACGTGGTTCTCCCCTGCCAAAGCTGAGTGGCTCTTCTTGTCATGGCTGTTGTGCCTGGGTTTAAATCCCAGCACAAATCTTCCTCTGCAGCCCCATTAGTGACTCCTCCCACAGTCAGCTAGACCTGCCAGCATTCCTGTATTTTCCAGCTTTTCTGGGCTGCCATAGTAAGTCTGGGCAGGTATGGCCCTGTGTCATGGAGCCAATCATTTCCAAGCTCGTATGCAAGCACTACAATCAGGGGGAGTTGCCTCACAGTTACATCCTGGGTGGAAATCACTCCCATCTCCCTGGCTCAAAGCATGGCCACAGCTATTTAACATATCCATGAAACCTGTCAAAAGTGTAGATATTTTAAATGACCATTCTAGAGGTTATTTGCAAAACTGTTGCTATGCAAAACAACTCTTAATGGCCCTGCTCCATGTGTCCCATCCCCCGTTCAGACTGGTGGGGGTGAGAACATCCCATATTTTTAATATTTCCTGGATACCCTGAGTTCTGGACCCCATTACAAACTCCCATTTGGGGACTCCCTGCTTGGCTACACCCTATTTTTATGTTGTCTGACCTACCAAATAAACAAATTTATCTATCATAGATATCCATAAAATCCTGTATTTGAAATTACTATGAAAAAGCACGTGGGTTTGTGGGATTTAATTGCTACATGAATACCAGTCCAGAATAATCCATTCACTATAATTAACTATTGTATTTTTATTAGGTCCTGACTAGTCCCTTTATCCTGAGATTTAGAAAGCTCTTTGCCAATACACATGAATAAGAAGAAGGAAGAGGAGAAGAGGAGGAAGAAGGGAAAGAATTTTTAAAAATTTGAAATCCTGTCACTGAGATCTACTTGTAGAAATATTTCATTTGGAATGATCTATTCAGATTCTAACATATTTCAGTTATGTGGGAAAAGCAAATACAAGATAAATATAGCTTCAGTTATTTAGGAAAAAACACACACTAACAAAATACAAAGCCCGAACTCCCCTTTCTTGGGTAGAATAATTGATCCTTCTGTACAGTAATTCCTTAAGGGCATCTTTCTTGAGTATTTCTCTTGATTTATAACTTCTTTTCTATTAAAGCGTTTTCAAGCAAGGGTGTTCTGACTTTTGCTTGATTGAAGGAGTTTAAACATTTACTAAGACATCAGGCTCAAAAGGTTCTAAGATTGTGATAGATCACAGAAAGAAGTTGTTACAAAGGAATTCAAAAATATGAGCCAATAAGGTACATCTAAGTAAAATTTAGGTTCTATTCAGTGTTAATTTTCTAGGCTCAGGACAATGTTTCTTCATTCTAACTTCAGAAATGTGGGTTTAGTATCCTGAGATAAGTTATTTTATTCCTAATTTGTATTAACATAGGCATATTTAATGTCTAATCATGTCTGTTTTATATAGACTTTAACTTTATATATGCTTAATTACAGTATAGCCTTATGAAGATATTATTTTGATTAAGCATTTCCTACATTATATGTAGAATAGATGGCTGGAGTAGAATTGAGATTATTTTTGGTAATAACAGAATTAGATTAGTGAAGCAAAGATTTTGGTTATTATAAGTACTACATTTCTAATTATTTTAATCTGATTATTAAACTATTAATAAGATAAAATAAAATATGTGAAAAATTGGTAGAGTATATAATATGTCCATTATTAAACATAAATAAATTGCCCTAATGAGGAAAGTTTTTGTTTTAAAAAATAACAGTTAATGCACAGATATTGAAATTATATGAAATATCTGTTCCTTTGTATCATTTTAATGGAATGTGTATTTTGCTCAAAAAGCAAAATTGTTCTCTGGTGTGTGAATTACTGAGGGTATGTGAAAACTCAAAAATAGCTTTTATATTTCTAAATATGTGTCCTTTACAAGTACACACATGCCCTATTAGGAGGGCTATATGAATAATAGTTGAATCATTTAAACTGCAAGATTTTGGTAAAAGGGAGAGCGTGCAAATAAAATACTTTTTTTAAAAAAATATTGTTCAGTTACAGTTCTCTTGCCTTTAAATAAAATGCTTTATTTAGAATATTAAATGGCTTTAGAAAAAGTTAGTTTGGTTCACTATTTTATCTAGCAATGTCATAGAGATGTTAAAATTTGAACATGAAGAAAAAACCTTTTCCATGTATGAGGCTGATATCTAATTCCAGAAGATGGCAAGAACCCAGTTACCTGGGGAAGAGGGTATCAATGTCAGATCTAAGTGCCATAATTCATGTTGCTTTAGGTGTAAAGCATCCTAGATCTCCACCAATGAGCTAGTGGGAGCCCTGGGAATGTTTTGAGCTCAGTTTGGACCAGTAGTTTTACTGATAGAAGCTAAGGACGGAGACCAGGAAACCAAATCACAATTGCCAAGGAGACCCAGTATACCTAGTTAATGTAAAGGCAGCAGAATACTCTGGAAATGTTTATTCTTATGCAGAGTATGGTTTATGTGAGGAGACTAATATCTGGGTTGAAGTGAAACCCCAAGTAATGGTTGGAGGTACAACTATAAGATTTAACTCCTTTGGAGATGGGACTGGAAATGTTTGGGCCAATTTTCATGGTTCTAATCACATTGGGGATGGTCAGAGAGTGGTGCAAGATTGCCATTATATCAAATTAGTACAGGTAGAATGAGGGGAATAGATGAGAGATACTACTCATTGGATAGGTGATAGCTTTACTAGACCCACTGGAGGCTGGGGGTGGCAAAGAAATTCCAGATTCTGGCTGGAGATGGTTTGAGTTTTCAAATGTGCTAGAACTGGGTTAGCTTGGCTCAAGCTTTGTACGTTTGCTTCAGCACCTGGCTAGAGCAGGGGAATTCAAGGGACACCTCCCTGTTATATGTTTAAGGACACCACATGTTTGGATCTAAGAGGAACCTAAGGACACAGGAAGGGATGACATGGCTCCAGTTTCAAAGGATAGAGGAAATGTAGGGACAAGGATGCCCAGGACTAACACGTGTGAAATTTTAGTGAATGGTGACTGACTTTCTGGTTAGCAGAATTCAGATTTTTCTGAAGTGTTAGTCTAGTGTTGTCCAGCACAGAATAGGCAGACTGAGGAAAGTCATTACCTATCATTTCCCTGTGGGTCTGTGTTTACTTAATTTCTTCACAAAATTGGCAAACAGAAGTGCAATTCCTCAGACTCACATTCTCTGACTCAAAAGTCAGAAATGGTCTCTATTAATTTTTCACGTAGGCCTTTCATATTGACATTGTGGAAATTAAGGCTGTTTCTCTCTGAGTCATGCAGCAAGTGAGAGTCACCATGAAGTTTCTACTCCTGTACAGCAGACTTTCCACTACATAATATTTTGTTCCAGAATTAAATTAATTACTATAGAAATGTACTTTCTATGTCACATAACCAAGCTTACATCTATTTCAGGAAATATTCAGATGATGGCTCATTCTTTTGTCTTTCAAAAGGTTGGTTATTTGAACACATTACTGTGGGTTGGTCTCTAATGTGTATTGGAGAAGGTAATGGGAGTTTAGAGAGGAAAATAAATTACGGATGCTGAAGAATCCCCTATACTTTGGGTGTGTAATAGTACCTGTCATCACACCTTACTGCCTACTTAAAAATTTTCACTACAGACTACTTTGCAGCAATTATGTTAATGGCAAATCTTACTAAAACAAGTGATACTGAGGCATTATAGGAAGTGACTATGCTCCTTTTTGTACTTGATAAAGTGCTTTGAGCACACACACTGTTTCGTACACTTAAAACTTCCTAAGATAATTGGTCCTTAAATAAATATACTCTCTTTTTCCAAAAACAGAATCATTTCCTTTTTTGAAAATTAAAACAAATATTTAAAATATTTGAATGGGAAAAAAGTGCTTATGTATGAACAAGAAACATATTTAAATGTGCTTTAATATCCAAATTTGGACTCTTCATGGAAATCTGTATTTTACTTTGGGGAAAAAAGAAAGGAACAAGACTTGAAGATAAATTCAATACTAAATAAAAAAAAAAAAAAACACATGGAAACCAAAGTTCAGTAGCCATTTGATGGAAACTCATTTTTCCATTAAAATTACTTGATTTTTGCTTTCTTTACTGTTCCCTTATGGTCACAATTTTCAATGTTTTTTAAAGTCTTTTAAGGGCCCAGAGAACAAGAGGACTCTTTTATGTAGTATTTTAATTTTAAAACATATTTTAAATTTAAAATAAAATATATGTCCAGTTGACATTTTAACACTGTGATGTTTAGGGGCATGGAAACATGCATCATCAAAAATCTATATATATCTTTTGACTCCTCAAAAACTTAACCACTAATAGCATACCATTGACCAGAAGCCTTATTTATAACATAAACCAAACAGTCGGTTATCACATACTTATATGTATTATGTACTCTATTGTTTCAATAATATAAGCTGGAGAAAAAAATGTTATTGAGAAAATTATAAGGATGAGGAAATACATTTAGAGTATTTATTGAAAAAATCTGCAGATAGTGGACTCATGAAGTTTAAACCTGTGTTGTTTGTGGCCCCACTGTACATGTAAAATAAAAACAATGTAATATGGGAATATGATGCTAGTTCTTCTATCATAAAACTTTAAAGTATTTTCCAGATGCAAAAGTCATATCAGAGCTCTTTGTTTAACTTTCCAGAAATTATTGTTACATAAAAAAGTATATAAATTTTTCCAATAATATGAAAATTATAGATAAACATATTTATCACTTTACATACATGTGTATATGCATATCCATATTTGATATACATAGATACACACATTTCTCTCACATTTATATATTATCTCTGCACATTTTTTATATTTCATTGTTCTTTTTTGACACCATTTCCAAAAGCTATATCTATTAAGGAATTAACTCCAAATGTGCCATAAATGCTGAAAATATTTATTTTACAAATTTTAACTTGTTTTTTATGCTGTTTCTTTAATCAGGTAGTAATGTTGAAATTTTAGGTATTCAAACATATATTTTTAAATTATGATTCTCAGTTTTTCTTATGCTTAGAAAAGATTTTCTAGTCAAAAACATTTAAAAAACTTTCTTACATATTTTCACATAGTAGGTTATTGTTGCTATGGTAGTAAATAATCATATAGCTCTGATATATTTATTGATGTTATTTAAATTTGTGATCCAGCTAGAATTTATTTTGATATAATAAATAAAATTGTGAGCAACTTTGTTCTTTCCCCCAGATGGATAGTTAATTGTCCTAGTATAGATGTTTTTTAATTATATTTTATTAATTATTCTATTACAGCTGTCCTAACTTTTCCCTCTTTGCCCCTCTCCACCCAGAACCCCCCATACCCTCATGCAATACCCACACTATTGTTCCTATCCATGATCATGTGTATGAATTCTTTGGCTACTCCTTTTACTGTACCTTACATTCCCATGACTATTCTGTAACTACCTATTTGTACTTCTTAATTCCTTCTCTGTATTCATTCCCAAGACATCATTCCCCTCTGGCAACCATCAAAACATTTTCTGTATCTGTGCTTCTGTTTCTGTTCTGCGTATTTGCTTAGTTTGTTTTTTAGATTCAACTGTTGATAGATATGTATTTATTGACACTTTATTGTTCATAGTTTTGATCTTTTTTTTCTTAAATAAGTCCCTTAACATTTCATATAATAATGTTTTGGTGATGATGAATGCCTTTAGCTTTTTATTGTCTGGGAAGCTCTTTATCTTCCCTTCAATGTTATATAATATCTTTGCTGGGTGGAATAATCTTGGCTGTAGGTCCCTGCTTTTCATGACTTTGCAGGCTAGAAGGGATTGGCAAGAAATATTTAAAGTTTCTTTTGAGAAATCAACTGACAGTCCTATGGGGACACCCTTGTAATTATCTAATGGCTTTTCTCTTGCTGCTTTTAAGATTCTCTCTTTATCTTTAACCTTTGGCATTTTAATTATGATGTGTCTTGGTATGGGTTTCTTTACCTCCATCTTGTTTGGGACTCCTTGTGCTTTCTGGACTTAATATGTTTTTCTTCATTCAACTCAGAGAAATTTTCTTTCATTACTTTTTCAAATTGATTTCTAATTTCTTACTCTTTCTCCTCTCCTTTTGGTACCCTTATGATGCAAATGTTGGTTTGCTTGGAGTTGTCCCAGAGGCTCCTTACACTATGCTCATTTTTTTGGATTCTTTTTTCTTCTTCTTGTTCTGAATGGTTGATTTTTGCTTCCTTATGTTCCAAATCATTGATTTGATTCTTGGCTTTATCCACTCTACTGTTGATTCCCTGTAAATTATTCTTTATTTCAATTAGTGTATTACTCATTTCTGACTGGAACTTTTTTAAGCTTTGGAGGTCCTCACTAAGTTCCTTGAGCATCCTTATAATCAGTGTTTTCAGCTCTGCATCTGATAGATTGTATTTTTTGCTTAGTTCTTTTTATTTGAGTTTTGGTCTGTTCTTTCATTTGGGCAATGTTTATTTGTCTCCTCATTGTGACAGCCTCCCTGTATGTTTTTCTATGTATTAGGTAGAACTGTTATGACTCTGGATTTTGGTAGTGTGGCCTAATGTAGTAGGTGCCCTACTATAGGGTCCAAAAGCACAACCTGTCCTACCTCCCAAGCTCGGTACTTGAGGTGTACCCTTCTCTTGTAGTTGAGGCTTGATTGTGGTTGGCTGGTCAATGAGAGGGATTTACTCAGGCCAGTCAACTGCAAGGACTGGCTGACCATTGACCACCATGTTTCACCTGGGGCTCACTCCACAGGGCAGGACTTACTTCAGCAGGGCTCTGGTGCTCACTGAGTCTGCCCCTTCAGCGTGTCACTTGTGGAGGTGGTTGTGTGGTATTGCTTTAGTGTGGTCTGTAGCCATCTACTATTGGGTACGAAAGCTCTAAGGTTTTCCAGGAAGTTCAGACCAAGGTCAGCCACTGCCTATGTTCTATCTGGATCCACTTGGCATATGCTATGGAGCAATCTACAAATGGGTGCTACTTGTGCTGGGCTTGGAGGTGTCTAAGTATGTCCAGGCTGTGAACCAAGGCCAGTTGCTGCTAGTGCCAGGCCTGGGGCCACTTACCAAGAGGTATTTTGGCTTGCTGAGGCCAGCTGCTGTTTTTTATGAAGAACTTAGGAGGATCTTAAGTATGAACCAAGACCAGCCATTTGTATGGACAAGGCACTGTTAACAGCTTGGCTTGGCCCATAAATTGGATGGGGCAGAGCCTCTGGGAATTACCAGGGAGGGCCACACAGTGTGAGGAAGGATGATGGAGTCTCAGATATGGTACCCTCTTTGGCTCCATGGCGGGATGCTCAGAAAAGGAACAATGGCCTCTGCCAGCAGTTCCTTAGGGGAGAAAGCTGTCCCCCAGCTCTCACCTTGATGCCAGACACTTCAGTTCATCCCTGTGTGCCACTGGTGCCTTTCAAGCTGCTACTCTAGTGATGGAGCTCAGAGGGAGTGAGTGTGAGTAAGTCCATGCATAGGCCCTTTAACACAATCTGCTGGGGAATCCAGCAGTTTCTCCCACTGATTCAATCCTCCCTGGTTTTTATAGCCAGAAGTTATGGGGACTTATCTTCCAGGACTGGAACCCTGAGCTAGGGAGCCTGATGTGGGACTGGGATCCCTCACTCATGAGACATCCCTTCTGATATTTATTTGCCACACGTGGGTATGGGACCAGCCCATTCCAATTCTCTGCATCTCTGCCCTTCCTACTAGTCTGGATAGATGTGTGGTTTCTATTTTAATTCTGTAGTTTTAGGACTTCCATTGAGCTCAATTTCTGATGGTTCTGAGTGATGGTTCTATATTTTAGTTGTCATTTTTATATAGTTGTGCAAGGAGGTGAGGCACATTTACTTGGGCCACTATCTTCTTCAGCTTATTGCCAGTATAAATGTTTGATTTATAATTTTTTAAATGCTCATTTTTCCCAATAGTATATTATTTTCTTTCAAACCAATAATTGTAAGTAAACAAAAATTTGTTTAATTACTTTTTTTTAAACTCACTTTTCAGTTACAGTCTTTAGAATACCTGGAAGGAATTTTGAACTGATAGTCTTATAACTGTGATAATCCTATTGTAATGCATTTAGTTCAGACTTTTCCTATGAAAATTCTTGTTTAAGAATTCTAAGCTGAAAGTTAAGATAATTTCTTAGGGAATTTCTTTTATTTATTTATTTATTTATTTATCTTTTTATTTATTTATCTTTTTTATTTATCTTAGGGAATTTCTTAGGAAATTATCTCCTAATTATTCTTAGTTCAGCTGTGTTTTGAAAATTATAGACAATAATAAAGTATTTTTCTCCTGAACCTCCCATTTTTAAAATAATCTTTTTATTTTGGAGTAGTTTTAGGTTTACAAAAATAATGCAAATATAGTAGTTTCCATATCTCCCAACCCTGTTCCCCAATTATTAACATCTTCTTATATTAAATATAATGTACCATTACATTATTATTTTCATGTGTCACAAATAATGAAACAATTTTGGTACATTATTATTAACCCAAGTTAACACTTTATTAAGTATCCCTTGGTTTTTACTAAGGAAAAACCACAGAAACTGCATTATCCCATCTAAAATACTATATTATATTTTGTTATTGCTATGGTCTGCATGTTTGTGTCTCACACAAAATATCAGATGTTGAAATCCTAATGTCCAGTGTGGTGGTATTAAGAGGCGGAGTTTTGGGAAATGCTTACTTCAGGAGAGCAGGGCCCTCATGAACACGATTAGTGATATTATGAAAAGGACCCCTGAGAGACACCTGGACCCTCTACCTGTGGGGAGACAAGAAGTCTAAGAACCAAAAGAGGGCCCTCACCCAACCATACAGGCACCGTGATCTAGGACTTCCAGCATCCAGGACTGTGAGAAATAAATTTCTGTGGCATATGAACTACCTAGTCTGTGGTATTTTGTAATAACAGATTGAACAGATTAAGACAATTGTAATGTCTTTGCAGACTCTTGTTAGCTGTAAGTTTCAGACTTGCCTTATTTTGATGATATTAAAGAGTTTTAAAGAGTACTTGTCAAGTGTTTTGCAGAATTTCCCTCAATTGGGAATTGTTTGGTGTTTTTCTCAAGATTAGCCAGGGACTGTGAGTCTTTGGGAGGAAGACTTATCACTTGTTCACCTGAGGTAGTGTTTGTCAGGTTTCTCCACTGTTAGTTCCCATATTTTTGGACCATAAGATGCACGTAGGTTTTAGAGGAGAAAAGTAGGAAAAAAATTTTGAAGCAAAAAATGCGGTAAAATATTTAATAACATAAATAACATAATATTTCACCAACATAAATGTAAACAGAACTCAACAGCAGCATTAACAACCATTATTCCTCCCAAATTTGGGCAGGGGAAAGTGCATCTTATAGTCTGAAAAATACGGTACAGTTTTTACTCTCCTTTCAGTACCCTATTCTTTGGAAGGAAGTATGATACATGGCCCTACTTACAGTGTGGAGCTACGTTCCACCTCACTGAGGACAAAGTGTCTAAATAAATAAGTAAGGAGAACAGACAAATATCTCACCTAGAAAGATTCCTAATAATTTATGTATTTATTTATTTAAATGTGGAATATTGTATATTTATTTTATACTGTGTCCATTTTTTAAAAACTTAAAATGAATTTGTCTTGATTCAGGAAAAGAAACTGGCTAAGAGACAGGAAGGCCAAGGACAGTACATGTTGATGTGAGAAACAAGGATTAGAGCCTAAAGTTACTGCCTAGAGAAACAACTTCCAGAAGCAGAA
>PVKM010042846.1:0-12698 GCA_004027735.1 Carollia perspicillata
ATGAAATTGTATAATGCTGATAAGAATATGTGCACTGATTTTAAAGTTACTTTATACTAGTGTTCATATCCTATCACAATTCAATGTACTTTACTGTGATTTATTCTACAACTGGTGATGCCTCAGAGTGTTTTAGTTTTAAGGTAAAATTTGTATTCATAACACTTGTTTCTAAGTTTCTTCTATTAGAAAATTAAACCCACATAGTTCTTAAATGTTTAAGGACAAGAATGCACATATTTGGGGTACTCTGATCATAATCTTATATAAGTACACAACTCGGCCAAATTAAGGAGTATATGTAAGCCTTTGATTTTCATCTGACGCAATGAGTACAATGCTGTTAAAAATATAATCCAAATACAAGCAACTGTGTAAACTATAAATTTTTGAAAAAAAAAAAAAGACCTTGCTTGCATTTCACATTCAGTTCTGTGATTCAAAGTAACTGGATACTATTTATTTTATATCTTAGCCTTTGTATGCAACATTAGTTCTCAACTCAATTTTTATATAAAATAACATTTCTTCTGTATTCCAGTTAATATATATCTAACTTTAGTGCATACTGACATTGTTACCCATTCCATTCCAGTTCTCATGTTTCCCTCAGACAACTGATGGACATGCACAATGTTACCTCAAAACTATGTACTTATTTTATTTCATACTGTAATGTTGGTGTTTCATGATAATATACTGTTAAATCAAAGTACCCATTATGAAGCAAATATCCCGATGTAAAATTATGCAAGTATTTCTGGGCTCTCTATTCTATTCTATCGATCCTTGTTGTCTGTTTTTAATGAAGTACCATGCTGCTTTGATGACAATGGCCTTGTAGTATAGTTTGATTTTAAGTAATGTGATTCTTCCACCTCTGTCCTTTTATCTCAGCATTACTCTTGCTATGTGGCATCTTTTGTAATTCCATATAAATTTTTGAAATATTTGTCCTAGTTTTGTAAAATGTCATTGATATCTTGACAGGAGTTTTGTTGAGTCCATAGATTGCTTAGGGTAATATTGACACTCTAATGATGTTAATTGTTCTTTTTCATGAATACTGTATGTACTTCCACTTGTATTCCTTCAATTTCCTTCTTCAGTGTCTTGTAATTTCCCAAGTACAGGTCTTCTACATGCTTAGTTAGATTTACTCCTAGGTATTTTATTCTTTCTAGAACAAATGTGAATTGAATTGTTTTCTTGATTTCTCCTTCATTACTGGCATATAAAAATGCACCTGACTTCTAGATATTAATTTTGTTTCCTACTACTTTACAGAATTCATTTATCAGTTCTAATAGTGCCACACCTGTATAATCAATTAATATTTTATAGAGGAAA
This sequence comes from Carollia perspicillata, assembly GCA_004027735.1. Taxonomy (NCBI): domain Eukaryota; kingdom Metazoa; phylum Chordata; class Mammalia; order Chiroptera; family Phyllostomidae; genus Carollia; species Carollia perspicillata. The sequence goes on from PVKM010042846.1 coordinate 1,351, forward strand.
CAAACATATATAATGGGATAAAGATAATCTGTTTAATAAATGATGTTGGGAAATTTGGACAGATACATGGAGAAATATTAAACTAGACCACCTTCTTATACCATACTCAAGAATAAATTCAAAATGGATTAAAGGCTTATATGTTAGACTCAAAACCATAATAATCTTTGAAGAAACATGAGCAGTAAATCTCGGACATTGCTCATAGCAATATTTATTTCCAATGTATGTCCTCTTTTAAGGCAAACAAAAGAAAAAAATAAACAACATGAGACTAAATCAAACTATTTTTTTTGCAAAAGAAAGGAAACCATCAACAAAACAACACACAAAATAGGAGAACATATTTGCTGTTACATTTATAAGGAGTTGCTATTCAAAATTTATAAAGAACTTATAAAACTCAACACAAAATAAATGAACAATCCAGTTTAAAAAGGAAAAGTTTCTTAAATTGACACTTTTCCAGAGGACATGCAAATGGTCAATACATATTAAAAGATGCTCAATACCACTAGTCATCAGTAAAATGCAAGTTAATGCCACAATGAGATATTACCTCACACAGGTTAAAATGGTTATCATCAATAAATCAACAAGCAAGTGCTGGTGAAGATATGTAGAATGGGGAACACTTCTGCTCTGTTGGTGAAAATGCAGCCACTGTGGAAAGCCATATGGGTTACCTCACAAAATTAGAAATGAAACTGCCTTATGACCCAGTGATTTCGCTTCTGGGAATTGATCCAAAGAAACCAGAAACACTAATTCAAAGCACTCTTATGCTCATTGCAGAATTATTTACAATAGCAACATTTTAGAAGAGGTTCAAGTGTCCATCAGTAGATGAGTGTATACACTTCCATGGTACATTTACAAAATGCGATATTACTTGGCTGTATATAATGTTTTACCCTTTGAACATCATGGATGGACCTGGATAGAGAACATTATGCTGAGTGAAATAAGACAGTCAGGGAAAGACAAGTACCATATGATTTCACTCATGTACACAGTAGGCAATTTTATAGAGATAGAAAGTAGTTTAGTAGTTTCTATTGGAAAGTGGAAAGGGGGCATGGGGTGTAACTGCTGCTGAGTATGAAATTCTGAAAGTTTTCTGAAATTCTATGTTGGTGATAATTGTAAAACTGATTTTTTAATCCACTAAATTTATACTTTGAAAGGGTCAGTATTGTGGTAGTGTATTATATTTCAAAGAAAAAGAAGAAAGAACTTGTAATTGTTTAAAAAAGGATGTACCTTTTAAAGTGACTTTATTCAATGAGCTATTGGAATAGAAGGTTAAATTATCTACACTCTCAAAGACAATGGTATTCTTTGCAAGAAAATAAATTAATGGCGATAAGCACTTACATTGAATGATAATGTCAGTAATTAGCCAATGGTTAGTTGTCCTTTTACAACTGTGGTATAAGGAGTAAAGGAATACAATATATGTATTTTTTGTCAGAGACATTAGCATCACTAGCCATCAGAGAGATGCAAATTAAAACCACAATGAGATACTACTTCACATCAGTGAGAATGGCCATCATAAACAAATCAACAAACAGCAAGTATTGGAGAGGATGTGGAAAAAAAGAACGCACTATTGGTGGAAATGCAGACTAGTGCAGCCACTGTGGAAAACAGTATCAAATTCCCTCAAAAAACTAAAAATGAAACAGCCTTTGATCCAGCAATTCCACTGTTGGGATTATAAACTAATAATCCTAAAACACCAATTCAAAAGAACCTATGCACCCCAATGTTCATAGCAGCACCATTTACAATAGCCAAGTGGTGGAAGCAACCTAAGTACACATCAGTAAATGAGTGGATCAAAAAATGGTTACATTTACATAATGGAATACTATGCAGCAGAAAGAAAGAAGGAACAACTACCCTTTGCAACAACATGGATGGAACTGAAGGGCATTATGCTAAGTGAAATAAGCCAGGCAGTAAAAGAAAAATACCACATGATCTCACCAATAAGTGGAACCCAATCAACAAAACAAACAAGCAAGGGCATGTAAACAGTTATTGAAACAAAGAACTAGCAGACAGTAACCAAAGGGGAGAGGGGAATGGGATAATGGGGGAAAGAAGGGGAAGAGTCAGTAAGGAACATGCATAAAGGGCACATGGACAAAGCCAAAGCAAGAAGGGTTGAGGGTGGGAGGTGGGAGTGGGTGGAGTTGTGAAAGTGGTGGTGGGAAAATGGAGACAGCTATATTTGAACAATAATAAAAATAGAGGAATAAAGTATTTTTTATTTTTTAAAAGTTTTATTTATTTATTTTTAGAGAGAGGGGAAGGGAGGAAGAAAGAGAAGGAAAGAAACATCAGTGTGTGGTTGCTCTCATGTGCCCCCTACTGGGGACCTGGCCCACAACCCAGGCATGTGCTGTGACCAGGCATTGTACCAGCGACCCTCTGGCTCACAGCTTACACTCAATCCACTGATTTACAACAGCCAGGGTGGAATACAACATATTTTTAAAACATTTTGCAAATCAATGAAAATAAATAATTAAAATGACCCTGAAAAGAATATAGCTTGCTCTAACACCAGACCCTGGAATTTTTTTTTCTTTTTCTTTTTTTGTTTTGTGTTTTAAAATGTCATTTGACCCCCACACCATAAAATAATAATGAGAACTTCTGGGAGAATATAGGAAGACATTATACTTAAGGTGATGCAATGAGCTAATTATAATACATATAATTCTTACATATGTGATCAAATTTCTTCAAACAATGATTTAAAAAATGCATTCATAGCACCAATATATTATGTAGAAAGATATTTAAAATTAAATGACAAAGAAAATAAGTGATTCTTAAGGCTTTTCTTAAGAATACTCCTAAAGTTTTATTTAATGGATAGAAAGAATATACAATATTACTGGAATTAATTAAACCAGTCCTTAGGGAAAATCTTCCAACATTCATGGGAACTGTTTAATAAGCTGAAAAATAGCTTTAAAATAGTGCATGTGTGTATGCGTGTGTGTGTGTATATTCTGAAATAGTTAAAATGAATCTCAAGAAATAGTGTATACAAAAATAGTCAATGGAATAGATGTTTTCAATCCTTGAGTTTTCAAGAAATTTTTTTATCTCCATTGATTCTGTATTATTTTTTCTTTTTTCTTTATCTACAGCATAGTCTCAGACAATATCAAAAAAAGTGAAAACAAACATATATTCAAGAGTATATTAAAATATATTTTATATGTTACCTTACATTCCCTGCACTAAGCATTTTTCTTATATATATATATATATATATATATATATATATATATATGCTGTAGTTCTTCCATATATATATATATATACATATATATATGCTGTAGACACAAAGACAAATACCATATGATTTCACTCATATGTGGAGTCTAATGAAGAAACTGAACTAAAACAAGCAGAATAGAGACAGACTCATAGAGAGCAGGCTGACAGGTCTGGAGGTGGGGGTGGTTATATGCTTTAAAAAATAATGACAATATTACCACAGGGGCATTGCTGTACATACCTTTGTATTTTTAAATCTGTGAATCATTTATATATTTTTATTTTCAATTAAACAAAAGTTTTAATGTTGAAAGTTTATATAATATATAAATTTAACTGTGCTTTTGTTACCTGTCATTCTTAAATATGCCACAAATCTTTCAATGGAATGTAGCAATATAGGCAGTAAAAGAAATATCCTAAATTAAATTAAATAAGCAAAGAGATTTTGCTTTTGTTATTTAGTTTTTTATTATTTATTTTTTGGTATGGTTTCAGTATTTTTGTTTTACCTTTGTGGGAAAGCATGGTGTGAAGATAAAATAAAGCTTGGAAAATATACTCTTATTTTACAGTTATTAGATAGGCCTAATACTGAAGTCAAAGATTTTCTGAAAGTGGGTATATTGAATTGTCTGAATATCTGAATCTGTATGACAACAAGAGTCAGATTTGAAGTAAAAACTGGAAAATGTTTCTGTTTTGTTTTGGGTTGTATGTTCTATTTGTATTTTTCAGAAATGACAACTACACAGATCCTCTCACAGAAAACACAAATACCTTTTTTTACATTGATTTTTAAATTTTGCATATTTACCAGCAAGAAGCTCAGAACAAATATACTTGATAGTAGCAGGGATTTGAATATTGGATACAAAAGTGACTAAATGTAAACCTGTTATAGCTCCAGGATCACTCATTTCTCAGTCACACTATTTCTGAGACAACCATTAATATTCCCAGTTCTTATTTTAAAAATATCTTACTGAACAAGAAAATTATATGTTTGAAGTTATGTTCTGTTTGGGAGAAAATTGTTCGTTTTACAATAAAAAGGAAACAAGGGCAAGTACAATATTAAAAATAAAAAGATATAAGGAATCATAGCCATGACCTGCCTATCCATAGACATTTTTACACTTACACTTAGGATCCCAGCTGCAATATAAATTCCCTGAATGCTCTGATTAATGAACTGGTGGGCTGCTTGAGACGTTAAAGCAGTAACTTGAATAGGCAAACACTGACACATTAGCATTCAGTGATATCTTCCTACCAGCAGAAACCTAATAAAGAAAGAAGTATGCAGCTAGAAGATAAAAGAAAGACAGAATGCATTGCAATAATGCTTATTAAATCATTTGGAGGTTTTTCTCTCTAATTCTTACTTTCTTTAATGAAGTCAGAAGCTATTGTGCCTCACCACAAAGGAGCAGAAGTTGCATCGGCACAGGGTTATTTCAAATATCATTTGCCTACAAGGTTTTGAAAAATACTAAAACTCTTTTATAAAACTAAGAAAGTAGTTTTCCTGTTACTAACAAGTACTATTCTTATAGCCCCACTGATCAAAACTCACCTTCTCAGGAATAAACTAAAAGTTAATCCTACTGAAATTTGTCTCACATTTTTCTGGTGTCAGAATAGTGTGTGTGTGTGTGCGTGTGTGTGTGCGTGTGTTTCATTCTGTATTTTTATTAAATTCTGAATTTTTGAACAAGCATTTCAAATTCGTCTCCCTTTAATCATGCCTCATTTTTCAATGACCTTAACAACTCATTACATTTTGTTAACTTCTTTGCCTCATCTTGTTTGATACATGGCAAATCATGAAATGTTTGCACCCACTTCTGAGCCTTCCTTCCTTTACCCATGGAATAGGTAGCTGCTTGCAGATTGCTTAGGTTTTGTTACAAACAATGTTTCCCTTCTAGACATGGTGCTTGTGGGAGAGTTCCCTTTATATTTTTATTATAACCAAATGGCAATTATGTTATAATATGTTATGGTAGCTGTTCTGGCATGTTGGGAACCACCATACCTGGTTTCAGAAACTGTAACCCAGAAACTTCATGGCGAAGGCTGAGTAAAAAGACCTTGGGGACATAAGCCACTAAGGAGACAAAGCTTATCTCCCTGGCAGGGGTGCCGCCTCTGCCCCTTTTACTTCACCCTGCTGGTCCCTGAGTGGATGACAAGCTAGCCAATGATGGGTAAGGTTCCTCAAGGGAGGGATGACCTAAAACAGACTTACTTGATCATGAAGAGGCCCCAGGGAAGGACTTGGGGAGCTATAGAAAAGGAGATGATGGACCCTCACCCCTCCGCTTTGATGTAGCCTGGGTACTCATTCTGTCTGCAAGAAGTCTCCTAATCTCTTGGCTGCCTTACTTCCCCTGCTTGACCTAAACCTGAAACAATGCCAGAGGTAGGTGAGGCCCTGGGCTGAAAAGGGTGGGTTCCCTAGGGCAATCAGGCCTAAGAAAGAATGCATAAAATCCTGTGAAATTTACTTTGCTAATACCCTCAATTTAAATGATAAGGTTCCAAGCCTGAAATGAGTTTGTTTCCCCAAAGTTTTATGGCCCTTTAGCTATCTGACTCTGACTCAAAATTAGCCCTCATAGTTTTTTTAATGTTATCTATTGTTTGATCATTGCTGCCTGACAATGATTGATGAACTTTACATATATTCCATGTATTCCTATGCAAATAAACCCAATAAAAGCCCATTGAGGAACAGGTTCCTGGCTCTTCTCCTTTGAGAGATTAGCCACCTTTACTCCCCAAGCAGATCATGTCTTGGTAGATTTATTCTCATCTGTGGAGTATGGGGTGGGGGCTCAGTGTAGAGGCCCCCCTACACTGGCATCTGTGTGGTGTCTATACAGTGTTGGTGTGGCTTTATGTATGGTGTATTGGATGGTTTTGTGTATAGCTGTATGATTATGGCATTGTTCCTTCTTATTGATTTTAAATCTATGAACCAAAGAACACAGAATCTCATGCTAGTACTCCAAATGAATGAAGCCAATGGAGGAGACTTGAGTGAATACAGGAGCCTGAGGCAAAAAGAGTGCATGGTGATTTGTCTATCACCAATAGATTGTCTGACTGTTCTCTTCAGAGACTCTGGTGGTAATCTTCTCTGAGTTTTCAGGTTTCCAAGATAATCTACAAATTTGCTTTGTTTTTGGCTTCCTAGGTTTAAAATAAATTTTGGATCTAACAAATGTTTTTTTTTTTTTTTAATATAATGTTTTGGATAGACAAAGTACGTACAAAGCCAGGCTTTAGTATCTGGTATTCTCTTTGTTATTTTTCCTCTAAGCTCTGTTGAACACCTTCTATGTTATCAATCCCAGAGATTCTTTATGGTGTTGTATTAAGTTCTCCTTGTTGAACTTGCACAAAGGAGCCAAATTAATTTCAGCCAAGAACACAATGTTAGTTAATAACATAGTGAACTGTAGGCTTGGGTAGAAGTATAGGATGCTCTGCTAAAGGGTCAATCTATATATAAATTCTCATCTTTTACTTTAATTATTTTTCCTTCTATTGTACATACTGAATAATGTTTGCATTTTAATGGAAAAATAATGTCGACATTACATACACCAATGAAACTAATATTCCGGGAATATAAGCAACATTTACCTTTTGGCTTCACTCAACCTTTGGCACAATTTCAAGAATTTGAGTGGTACAAGGATGCTGGTTTGAAAGCAATGGATCCCATCTATTCACCATATGTACTCCATTAAATGTAAGTTGTGTGTACATAGTAACAAAGCACCAAATGACAAAATTTAATGTTTGGATAATGGACAAAGGATCTTGAATAACAACAGAGGGGCTGTAATTTGCCCATTATATCAGAGAAAGTTGCTTCTGGCTCAGAATATGAAGCTCTGAGGAGAATCCACTGGCCAAGAATAGAGTTGAGAAATGAGTTTCAGTTGTTACCAGAAAACATAAGAAATATTTAATTTATATGTATTGGCTCACCTTCCATTTGTATTGTTACATTGATTATATAATTATATACAATTCCATTTGCTCCTATAATGATCAGATCTCTACAAGTAAAACAAAAATAAAATCTTTGAAATAAAATTTTTCTTTGCTCTTTATAGCCAATTACTTTATGAATTCCTGAAATGATGAATGAATGCCAAGAATTTTAAATTATGTTCGAGAAGAGTAAAAATAAAGATTTTCATTGGTACAAATTTGAGTCAAACTCATTCACATTGAAATGGCTTGCTTAGATCCAATTATATAAGGGAAAAGTAGTTTGAGGAAATAGCTTTATATATGTGTTTCATTTCACTCGGTAAGGTTTAATCACTCTGACTCAATGGAAATCACACCTTTACCCTGTTCCACAACATTTTCTTTTCAATACTTCCATTCATGAAATCCTTAATAATCTACTGAATAAATAGATATTATGTAAAAAACTTTTATTTTCAAACTAATTAATATTATCCTTTAAATCTCTTTCTCCCTCTTTTGTTTTTATTCATTTTTTCTTGTCTTTGCATTTTAAATATAAATTCTTTTTTGTGAAGTCTCTTAGGTTATACCTTTGCAGAATATGTGAAGTCACTGGTTATGTAATTCAAAACAAACCAAAAGCAAACAAACTCGAAGGGCACGTGATACCAAAGAGTTTACTAGAACACCATTTCAGCAGCAGCTAAGGAATATGGAATTCTCAGGAAAGGGGTTGGAGAATAGTCTGACAACTGAGATGTCCACTAGAAAATGTTCATGCTAATTAATTTAATATAAGGAGTTATATTAAATATTAAGTAAACACTACATAGAATGTGATTCAGAGTATTACATAATTATTTCTTTTAGATAATGTCGTTTTACTTTGTCATCTTTGAATTGAACAATAGGTTGCAATTTCATTCCTAGGTAAAAATTTTAATGTTGCTGAGACTTCAATTATTTGTTATTTTTTTCCTACATGGATTCTCATTTTGGAGGATATAAAAAGCTTAGATGTGAATTTTCTCAAACAAGAGCAAGACTAAATTTTTTAAAAATATATTTTAAAGATTTTATTTATTTATCTTTAGAGGGGAAGGGAAGGAGAGAGGGAGAGAAATATCAATGTATGGTTGCCTGTCGTGCATCCCCCGCTGGGAACTCGCCTGCAACCCAGGCATATGCCCTGACTGGGAATCGAACCGCGATCATTTGGTTCACAGGCCCGTGCTCAATCCACTGAGCTATACCAGCCAGGGCGCAAGACTAAATTTTAATAACCTGGAATCCTGTGCTTGAGCTGGAAATTTGGCTTGATTTTATCTGTTGATCAGTTTAATTTTGTTGTTATTTAAGTACCTTAAAAATAGATAAGTAGATCGCATGAACTAGTTTTAAGTATTAGCCATTTGAAAACTAAGTTAAGTTGCTATATTTGTAGAATTAAAAGTTATTGAAAATGAATTTTGACATGACCAACTCTGCTTAATCTCAATTTAGTTTTTTAAGTTGTCATATGTATCAATACTTGCATTATTTTATTTTTATGATTTATTTTTACTGTATTTTTCATTAACATTTATCCCCCTTATATCCTCTTCCACTTGTACACATACCCTGCAATGGAGACCACACTATTGTCCATGTCCATGAGTAATTTTTCTCTGTTGCTCTAACCCCCATCCAAAGAACGATCAGCTTACTCTTTATGAGTCTCTTTATATCTTGCTTCTTAGTGCAGTTTGTTCATTAGATTACAGATATGAGTAAAATCATATGGTATTTGTCTTTCTTGAACTGGTTTATTTCCCTTAGTATAATGTTTTCCAGGCCCATACATGCTGTCACAAACAGTAAAATTTTAATATCTTTGTGGCCAAGAAGTATTCCATTGGTAAATGATCCATAGTTGTTTTATCCACTCATCTACTGATGGACCCATGGACTGATTCAAAGTCTTGGCTATTATAAATAATGTTGCAATGATCATAAGGGTACTTACATTCTTTCATATTAGTGTTTCAGATTTCTTCAGATAAATTTCAAGAAGTGAAATGCTGAGTAATAAGGCAGTTCCATTTTTTATTTTTTAAGGTAACTCCATACTACATTTCACAGTGGCTACACCAATCTGCATTTCCACAACAGTGCAGAGGTGTTCCCTCATCCTCCACATCCTCCACATCCTCACTAGCACTTTTTTTCTTGATTTATTGGTGACAGCAATGTTAACCTGTGTGAGGTGATATCTCATTGTGCTATTAACTTGCATTTTACTTGCTGATGACCAGTGATATTGAACATTTTTTTATATGTCTATTGGCCACCTGTATGTCCTCTTTGGGGAAATGTCTATTCAAGTACTTTACCCATTTTTCAATTGGATTGTTTGTTTGTTTTGGTTTTGAGTTTTATAAGTTCTTTACAAATTTTGGATAGTAACTTTATCAGCTGTGTCAATGAATATGTTCTCCTGTGTGTTGTCTTTTTATTTTGTTGATGGTTTCCTTTCTTTTGCAAATTTTTTTTAGTTTGATGTAGCCTCATGTTGTTTATTATTATTTTCTTTAGTTTGCCTTGCTAGAGGACATACATTGAAAATAAATACTGCAATAAGCAGTATACAAGATTTTACTGCCTGCATTTCTTCTAAGATTTTTATGTTTTGAGTCTAACATCTAAGCCTTTAATCCATTTTGAATTAATTCTTGTGTATGGTGTATGAAGGTGGTCTAGCTTCATATTATCCATATATCCATCCAATTTTCCCAGCAATAATCAAATTATTGATAGATTATTTTCATCTCATTGACTGTGTCAGCTTCATCTGTAAAATATTAATTGGTTATAAAGTGTGATGCTACTATAACTAATAAATGAATCCTGTAAAGTAGCAGGAAACAAAATTAATATCCAGAAATCAGGTGCATTTTTATATGCCAGTAATGAACTATTAGAAGGGGAAATTAAGAAAACAATTCAATTCATGATTGTTCCAGAAAGAATAAAATACCTAGGAATAAATCTAACTAAGCATATAGAAGACCTGTACTTGGAAAATTACAAGACACTGAAGAAAGAAATTGAAGAAAATACAAATAAGTGGAAGCACATACAATGTTCATGAAAAAGAACAATTAATATCATTAGAGTGTCAATACTACCCTAAGCAATCTATGGACTCAACAAAACTCCTGTCGAGATATCAATGACATTTCACAAAACTAGGACAAATATTTCAAAAATGTACATGGAATCACAAAAGACCCCACACAGCAAGAGCAATGCTGAGAAAGAAGGACAGAGGTGGGAAAATCTCATTACTTATAACAAACTATACTACAAGGCCATACATACCAATCAAAACAGCATGGTATTGGCATAAAAAACAGATACATAGATCAGTAGAACAGAATAGAGAGCCCAGAAATACTTGCATAATTTTACTTATATTTGCTTCATAATGGGATATTTGCTTCATAATGGGTACTTTGATTTAACAGTATATTATCATGAAACACCGACATTACAGTATGAAATAAAATAAGTACATAGTTTTGAGGTAACATTGTGCGTGTCCATCAGTTGTCTGAGGGAAACATGAGAACTGGAATGGAATGGGTAACAATGTCAGTATGCACTAAAGCTAGATATATGTTAACTGGAATACAGAAGAAATGTTATTTTATATAAAAATTGAGTTGAGAACTAATGTTGCATACAAAGGCTAAGATATAAAATAAATAGTATCCGGTTACTTTGAATCACAGAACTGAATGTGAAATGCAAGCAAGGTCTTTTTTTTCCAAAAATTTATAGTTTACACAGTTGCTTGTATTTGGATTGTATTTTTAACAGCATTGTACTCATTGCGTCAGATGAAAATCAAAGGCTTACATATACTCCTTAATTTGGCCGAGTTGTGTACTTATATAAGATTATGATCAGAGTACCCTGAATATGTGCATTCTTGTCCTTAAACATTTAAGAACTATGTGAGTTTAATTTTCTAATAGAAGAAACTTAGAAACAAGTGTTAT
>PVKM010042847.1:0-12678 GCA_004027735.1 Carollia perspicillata
TTCTGTTCCAAATTGATTTGAGTCCCAGTTTCCTTCCCTTCTCTGTTGGTTCCCTGTATATTTTTCTTTATTTCACTTTGCATAGCCTTCACTTCTTCCTCTATTTTGTGTCCCTACTTAATCATATCTTTGAGCATCCTGATTACCAATGTTTTGAACTGTGCGTCTCATAGGTTGGGTATCTCTTCATTGCTTAGTTCTGTTTTTGGAGCTTTGATCTGTTCTTTTATTTGGGCCATATTTCTTTGTCTCACCTTGCGTTTTACCTTGTAAAGGGCAGAGTCTTAGGTATTTGCCAGGGCAGAGCAATTTACTTGGTGTGTTGTGGCACTGTATGTGGGGGAGGAGTCCAAGAGGAACAGTGCTGCTTGTTCTGCTCTTTGCTGGCTTTCAGTCACTTCTGCCACTACCCACAGGCAAACTGGGCCCTTTTGGTGCTGATTCCCAGGTCGGTGGGATTGTGCATGTTCAAGGTCCCTGTGGGTCTCTCCCATGAACTCTACTCTGAGGCTAGGAGTTTGTACCACGGCTGCAATTCCCATAGGTTTTTACAGCCAGAGGTTTTGAGGCTTTATTTCCCCATGCTGGAAACTGGTGTTGCTTGGTCTGCCTCACTCCACAGTTGTTTCTCCCAGTTTATTTGTATGCAAAGGTGGGTCTGCTCAGTCCAGCAGCCATCAGCCACAATGTCACTGCATGTCCTCTCTACCTGGCTGCCTGTCTCAGCCCCACCCCCCCACCAGTCTGAATGAATGTTTCTTCTTTAACTCCCTGGTTGTTGGACTTCGATACAGTTTTATTTTCTGGCAGTTCTGGTTACTTTCAGTTTTTAAGTTTGCTGCCCTTCTTTTGGTTGTGCCAGGAAGCAAAATGTATCTACCTATACTCCTCCATCTTGGCCAGAATTTGAGAGCTACTTTTTTTCCTGATAGTTCTTTGATGTCATATAAAATGCAATTGATTTCTGGATATTTATTTTGTATCCTGCTACTTTACTGAATTCATTGAGCAGTTCTAGTAGTAACTGGTAGAATATTTGGAATTTTCCATGTATAATATCATGTCTTCTGCAAATAATGACAGTTTTATTTGTTCCTTTCTTATTGGGTTATCTTTTATATCTTCCTCTTGTCTGCTTCCTGTGGCTAGGATTCCAGTACTATGTTGAATGAGAGTGCTGACAGCAGATATCTCTGTCTTATTCCCAAGAGAAATGCTTGTAGTTTTTGCCCATTGAGTATGATGTTGGCTGTGGGTTTGTTATATACGGCCTTTATTATGTTAAGGTATGTGACCTCTATGCTCATTTTGCTTAGAGTTTTTATTATAAATGGGTGCTGGATTTTATCAAGATGGTGGAAAAAGCTTGTTTCTTGAGATAGGCCTGTAGTGCTATGAATTTCCCTCTTAGGACTGCTTTTGCTGTGTCCCACAGATATTGGGTGTTCGTGTTCCCATTTTCATTTGTTTCAAGGTACCTTTGGGTTTTTTCCTTATCTCATTGTAAACCTATTCATTGTTTAGTAATATGTTATTTAGCTTCCATATCTTTGTGTATTTTTCAGAGTTTATTTCTGTTATTGATTTGTAGTTTGATACCATTACTGTCAGAGAGTATGCTTGATATGATTTCAGTTTTCTTAAATTTATTGAGACTTGTTTTGTGCCCTAACATGTGGTTTATCCTACAAAATGTTTCATGTGCACTTGGAAAGAATGTATATTCTGCTGCTTTCATTTAAAATTCTCTGAAGATGTCAATTAAATCCATCTGATCTAGTGTGTCATGTAAGGCCACTCTTTCCTTGTTGATTTTCTGTCTGGAAGATTTATCCATTGATGTCAATGGGGTGTGAAGATTCCCTAATATGACTGTATTTCTATTGCTCTCTACCTTTATGTCCATCGAGATTTGCTTTACATGTTCAGGTGCTCATATGTTGGGTGCATAAATGTTTACAAGGGGTATGGCCTCTTGCCAGATCGCTCCCGTTATATTTATGTAATGTCCTTTGTCTCTTACTATAGCCTTCATTTTAAAGTCTGTTTTGTCAGATTAGTATTGCTACCCCTGTTTTTTTTTTCATTTCCATTGCAGTAAAATATCTTTTTCCATTCCTTTACTTTTAGTCTGTGTGCATCTTTTTATCTGAGGTGGGTCTCTTGTAGATAGGATATACATAGGTCTTGTTTTCTTATCCATTCAGTTACCCTATGTCTTTTGACTGGAGCATTTAAGACATTTACATCTAAAGTGATTTGACAGGTATATATTTTTTGTCATTTTATTCCTTATAACCTCTGTTTTCTTCTTCTTTTTTTCTCCTTCTCCTCCTTTCTCTAGAAGATCTTTAACATTTATTGTAATACTGGTTTGGTGATGATGAACTCTTTCAGCATTTTTTTTTCCCAGGGAGCTTTTTATTTCTCTTTCAATTTGAAATGACAGCCTTGCTGGGTAAAAGAGTCTTGGTCCTTACTTTTTATCACTGAATATTTCATGCCAATGTCTTTTGGCTTGAAATGTTTTCTGTTGAGAAATCAGCTGATAGTCTTATGGGAGTTCCCTTTCAGGTAATTGTCTTTCTCTTGCTGCTTTTAAGATTCTCCCTTTGTCTTTGACCTTTGACATTTTAATTATGATGTGTCTTGGTGTGGGCCTCTTTGGTTTCATCTTGTTTGGGATTCTGTGCTTCCTGTGCTTGTGTGTCTTTTTCCTTTACCAGGTTAAAGAAGTTTTCAGCCATTACTTCTTCAAGTAAGTTTCTTTTGTTTTCTATCTGTACCTTCTGGTACCCCTATGATATGGGTGTTGTTATGCTTTATGTTGTCTCAAACACCCTTTAAATTATCTTCATTTTTAAATCTTATTTTTCTTTTTTCTGCTCTGACTGGTTGTTTTCTGCTACCTTGTCTTCCAAATCACTGATTTGATCCTTTGCTTCATCCAATCCACTGTTTATTCCTAGTGTATTCTTCACTTCTGATATTGTAGTCTTAATTTCTGACTGACCTTTTTTCCATGTTGTTGAAGTTTTCACTGAGTCCCTTGAAGTTCTAAGATCCCTCAGCATCGTTATAAGCATTTTTTTTGAACTCAGAAATTGGTAAATTGCTTGTTTCCATTTCATTTAGCTCTTTTTCTGGAGACTTCTTCTGTTCTTTCATTTGGGGCATGCTTCTTTGTCTCCTTGTTTTGGCTGTTTCTTTGTGTTTGTTGTTATGTATTATGTAGATCTGCTATGTCTGCCCTCTTGGTAGAGTGACCTTATATAGTAGGTGTCCTGTGAGACCCAGTGGCACAGTATCAATGATGACCTGAGCTGGGTGCTCCAGGAATGTCCCTCTGTGGGTATTTGCCCCTTCCTATTGTAATTGAGTTTTGATTGCTATTGGCCCATTTGTGCATGGGGTTGACGCTCATGTACAACCCCAAACACAGTGCATGAGCTTATATGCAGGTACTGAACACACGAGGCAGAATTTGCCTCAGCAGGGTCTGTTGCCTGATGATATCTCCCTCTGGATATGCAACTTGTGAAGCTGATTGGATGCTGCTCTGATGTTGTCTGAAACTGGCCACTGGGTGTGTTGGTTATGGCAACTCTTGGGAGGGACTCTAGTGCAGGTCAATGTCAGACTTCGCCTGTAGACAGGGCCATGGGTAACCTGTAGGCCATGGGTAACCTGTTTGGAGCTACAGAGCAATCCACAGATAGTGGCTGCCTCTGCTGGGCCTAGGTGTGTGTAGGAAGTATCAAGCTGAGCACCTAGGCTGTCTTTTACCAGCACCAAACTTGGCGGCAGGTCAGCAAAAGGCCCAAGGCATCCCAAGACCTGCCTCCACCTCTAGCTGCCTGTTAGGCTCAGTCACTGAAGGAGCATCTGGCAGTACTTGAGTTACGTGAGGTATGTTCTCAGTGAGTTAAGGGCAAATGGTGTTTACCAGGTTGATACAGGTTCAAACTCAGCACCAAGGCTGGGTCTGAGGCCATTCAGTGAAAGTCCCAGGGTACACCAAGGCCAGCTGCCACCCACCTTCGTGGTGGGGCAGGGTCTCAGGGATTCATCAAGGTGTGGCCAACAGAGTTTTTCAGGCCCAAACAAACCAAGATTTGGCTGTGTGAAAGGAAGGCACTGCACTAGTTAGGTGTGCAAGGGAAAAATGGCCCTCATCCTAGAGCCACACAACTCAGTCTGTCCCAGATTCTGCAGGGAGCCCAAGCTCAGCAGGGTGGGGATGCTAGGAGTCAGGTGGGGCTAGTGGGTCTACTGTGAGTGTACATCAGTGCCTTTCATGAATATCCCACCAATTTTGTGAATGTGTCTCTGCACATGTGCAAATACAGATGCACACATGATCTGGGAACTCTGGGTTGGGTGCTGTGCTCTGCCTATTCTATGGCATCAAAGTACTACTGATTTGATAACCTCCAACCACTTTGCACCTACTTCTGCCATAGTGATGGCTTTTAGGTAATGTTTAGTGTTGATGACAGTGCAGGCTTTGAAGTCAGAGTGCCTGGGTTTAATCTCCATTTGCCCTGTTTATTAGCTGTGTGACGTTTGGGCGTATTCCTTAATTTCTCTAAGCTTCAGTTTCTCTATTTGTAAAATTAGATACTTCCAAAGTCACTATGTTGACTGACCTAATAACCTATGTGAAGGCTTGGCATGTGGAGACCAGAGAGTGTACTAGTTATCACAATCCCTATACTAGGCTCTTGAAATGTTTTTTCCCCTCTAATTCTCACCACAAACTTACGAGGCAAGTTATAGTAAGACACCCCTCCTTCCCCTTAGGGAAAAGGGAAGTGTGATCCAGGAAGAGGTTAAGTAACCTGTCCATGAATTCACAACTAAGTTGTAGAACTAAGATTAGAATGTAGTCTTAGTCACATGTCCAAACAAGGTTTCCTAAGAACTATGCAAATATGGGCATTCTAGCCTCCCAGAAATTATGAATAATCAACAAGCTCTCTCCACTCTGCTGCAGCTGTCCTAATATCTATATCCAAACAAGGAATTGTAGTACACATGTGCACACACATGTTAATTGTATCCATCATATACAGTTCTCCAAAAGAGGTTGAAAACCAAGGCACTATAATACATTTATCAAAATTTGTTCCCATGCATTTGTATTCTCCTTTCCAGGCCCGTGACCCCACCAAGAAAAAGGGAGCTATGCTATTAATTTAATAGCAGACTCACCCAATTAATACTGTTAGTAAAAAGCAGTTGGCTTTCAACAAAGATTTGTTGAATAAAGAGAATAATGCATGAGAAAGGGCTCTGTGAAATTGCAAAATACAAACCAAACTTTTATCACATCAACTAAATAATTATAAACTTACATTTTTATTTAAACATTTACTATTATAGTTAAAAATATAAAGTTATAAAGCCAACTTAATAATAATTATTAACAATAATAAGGGCTATAATACTTGTTGGAGATACTATACTATATGGCAGGCTAAAGGTCTTATCATCTTATTTTAATCTTCACTACAACCCTGTGATGTAAGTCCCATTATTTTCATAGAAGAAGGCATGCTTAAGGAGCGACTCTTTCAATTCTGTATCAAACTCCTTTTCTGTATATAAAAAATATTTTTAAAGAATTATACAGTATAGCCCTAGCTGGTGTGGCTCAGTGGATTGAGTGCCAGCCTGCAAACTGAGGGGTCGCTGGTTCAGTTCCAGTCAGGGCAAGTGCCTCGGTTGCTGGCCAGGTCCCCGGTGGGGGGTGTGTGAGAGGCAACCACACACTGATGTTTCTCTCTTTCTCTTTCTTCCTCCCTTCTCCTCTCTAAAAATAAATAAAATCTTAGAAAAAAGAATTATACAGTATATATGTATATATACACATATATTTGTACACACACACACACACACACACACACACACACTCCACAAATCAAAAAATCATCCATTTGAACATATAATCCTGTGGGGTTTAGTACAGTCACAAGTTGTGAAACCATCATCACAATCTAATTGTAGAACATTCTCTTCATCCACAAAAGAATTTCCATATACAACAGCAATCAGATCTAACAACATATACTTCACATGCATAAAAGAAATAGAAATTCTTTTAAATAAAGCCTTGAATAAACATATGTATGGATATATATTTGATACAGCTAATGCAAAAGAAAATCATTAGAGGAATTCTAAAGGAGAAAAATGGCATTGGCAACATTACCACCCACCCATTCTAGTAGGGTAAGAACTGTCACCCAATTCCAATTACTGTGGACCAAATGCAATTTCAAGGACTTCTTACCATTTTTGTATTCATAACCAAATAGTAAGGCCAGGATGAAATGTAGGTAAAATAGTATTCAACCCAGTTGCCTTTGATATTCACTCTAATATTATATTAGTGTCAAAGAGAAATGCTGAGAAAAATAAAGTCACAAAAGTTAAGGAGAATGTAATTTTTCTCTTTTAGCATGATATATTCATGCACATTTTCTAAGAACACACGGCACTGCCTTTGATAATTTACAACAATCGTTAAAGCACAATTTCATGAATTCTGCACCCACTTCGCACAATGTAAAGGAACTCACTGTTGGTAAATGCACATTCTTCTTCATTTCCCTCACTGTCATCAGATGGAGCTTTGTAAGGAGGCGGCAATTTCATTGGAGGGGGAGCAGTTCCTTGCCTCTGAAGATGCAAAATTTGAGAGAAGGGTAAATTGCTTTTGCACAATCCTTTTCTTCAAAGACCAACAGGATAAAAAGATCATCTGTATCAAACTGTAGTTATATCATGAGGATTATAAAACGAATGTAATTAATTTTCTTATGTTTATGTAAAGGTGACGCTGTGATGTAAACACACCAACACAGAAAACAGGAATGAAAGCATAGTTCTTAAGACTATATAGATCTGCCCAGAGAAATGCATTCCTTTCCCCAGTGAGAAAGTTATTATACTGAGTTCAGCTCAATTTTCTTTGTTACTAAACCAAGTAATTCAAATGAAAGACATTTCAAAATTAAATCTAAATGTAAAAACTATACACTATATTAACTCTACTATTATTTAAACTTTTTATTTAATTGTAGAATATACAGATTTCATTCTCACAAACATGCTTGAAATGAAATACCAAGATTTTCTAACTGAAGATATTCATTTATAACATGTAAATACTCAACACACATTTCTAAGTTTGTAAAAAGGACGAAATATTTACAATGAATACATTTTGCTCTTCTGTGTAAGTAATCTTTAAATTTACATGCCAAATGATACAACACATCAATATTTGGTTCAAACACGTCATTAAAGCAGTACAAAACTCTATGATCATGTTACCTTCACGGAATGTAGACATTTTCTTGAATACTGGAAAAAATAAAACATGCCAGACTTTACAGAGAGATCCAAGTTGCCCAAGAATAGGAGCAAATACACCCTAACACTCCACCAATTCCAAAGCAAATAGATTAAGATTTGTTTTGCTACAGGATTTCAACAAAGCACATTCAATTATGATTCATATGACAACTCCACTAATGGCAGGATACTCTTCAGTAAATGGGCAGTCACTGGCCATTACAGAAAGCAGGCTTGTGTAATAAGTTCCTCCAAAGGACAGCACTATGTGGGAGCCATAAAGGAAAACACACACCCGAATCATTCAAAGTGTCTAACCAAAAACTGATAAAATTCAAGAAAGATGAAAGAAGAGAAAATGCCAGAGACAAAATGCTTGTTAAGCAACAAAAGAATACAGACATTGACCACAGTGCCTCTTTAATTCTGCCTGAAAGAAAATTAAGAGTTAAGTGAACAGTAAAAAGAGGCAAACGAATTCTTTTCAGGAAAACCTTTTCCTCAGAACTGGATCATTCTAGGTCAAAGACAATACTCGGAACACAGACAGCCAGCTTTTCAAGTAAGGTTAAGAGATATAAAGTCTTTAACAACACTTTTTTATGTTTAAGGGGAAACTGTTTACACAACTACACAACTGTTTCCCCTGACACAACAATAAGTCAGTTACACAACTGACTTATTTCATCAAGCCTACCAACACTCTTGAGAATAATATAGGATACACATATCTTGGTCTCCCTCTAGTTGAATGTGGGCTGCCAGGTACCTGGGGCATCTTTCTACTGCACATTTGGGAAGGGTGTAGACAGGGTTGGCCTCTCCCCAGTGCAATGAAGGCTGGAGCTAGGTATATACCAGGAGGCCAGGTAAACATAGCCTTCATGAGGCCAACATAGACAGTGTGGCATCCTCAGCTCAGAGAATAATGCCTGGTACAAAGTAGGCCTTCTTTAAATATGTGTCAATAACTAGTTCCCACTCATGCTGGTTAGGTTCCCTGACAACATTAATTTTTGGAAAAATGACAATGATGCAATGGTTCCTACCCAATGGCACTGCATATTAATTTTGCCTGGTAGACATGCAAATTATATTAGTCCTGTAGAAAGAATAACTCCAAAGGTTACAGTTTTATTGTCCTATAAAACATTAGCTAGTTTTGTATCTATATTTGAATCTTATTTAAGCTTTCTTTCTCTCAGCAACTATAAATACTTCACTCTCTCCAATCTCTCTGAACCAGGCTGACCATCTTGTCAGTTCCTTTGTTAATGAGTTAAATAAATATCTGGCACCTGTATAATTTACATAATTTTAGAGGTCATGTTTTTATTTCTTAAATTATATTTTGTCAGTTTTGCAGGTCCCATGGACATATTCAAGTAGACTCACGTTCCAGAACCAATTAAACAGTGATGCCTGAGATATGCAATTCACTAGCTATTTAATAGCAGACAATGATTTCTTGGCTCCCAAGTAAATCCCCAGTGGTAACAGAACTTTTTTTGGACTCTGCTTCTCCATTTTTAAATCTCCAACTCTATGTTTTTATTACTAAAAGCACTCTGGTATATGAAACTGAGCAAAGCTCTTTCCTCTCATCGCAAGTGTGTGATGCTTTCCTACCTTCAGTGGGTATTAATACATTAGATGTGAGTCTCCTAAAGAAGTTCTGGTAGGTGTATAGAGACTGTCTAATATTCCCAGAGTTTTCCAGAAAACAGTGAAACCAAACTCATGTTACTTTAGATTTTCTAGCCTTTTAATTAAAAAAAGAAACCTTTCTTCATTAACCATTAACTCGAAAGCATTTTTATGTAAGAATCCAAATTCACAAAATCAAAGTGATTAGGTAATTGTCATTTTGAAACATGTTGAGCTCCTTGATCTTATTGGTGTGGAGTATAAACAAAGATATATAAGACTATAAAAACATTTATACCAATGTCGAATGATACCCACGTCTACATGCTGTGTATGTTTAAAAGAACATCGCAAATTCTTATCCATTAAGCTAAGTATTAGCAGCCAGTTCTAAGGTCTAGCACCATGTGGAGTATCACTGATGGAACACTGTCATTTGTTGGAATAACAAATAACCACTCTGTTAAGAATGGACACTGACGGAACACTGTTAAGAATGATCTGAGAGCACACATCCGGTAACGCTAACGTGCCCTCAAGTTCACCAGAGACCATCCTGATCTTTGTGAATCACCTTCATGAGGTTCGCCTTAGTCCCAGAGTGTAGTGCGCGTCCAGAGTTTTTACTTGAAATAGATGTGTCTCAACCTCATTGAGGTATACTTTACATATAACAAAATGTACTCATTTTAAGAACTCACCTGGAATAAGTACATTTTTATAATGCATTTCATCAATAAAATAGTCTCTAAAAAATATAATCATATTAAACTTAGTGCTGAATACAAATATCCTTGCTATATATTGAAAATCAATTCGGTTTAATGGAACAAGGCACAGTTGATAAGAATCATACATTTATTTTTCTCCTTCCTGGGACCTTATGTGCAATTTTCCTGAATCAATACATTACCTTGTTTCCCCAAAGTAATTAAATTAGTAATCAGTTTATTCATCTACAAGTGTTTCTTATCTGTGTCAGATCCCTTATCTGTTCCCTTTTTGATGTCATGTCCCAACTGGTGCACGGTACCTGGCACACTGTGAGTTTCAATAAACAACGCACGGATGAATGCTCGGACCTCAGAATCAACACTCTAAGCAATAAGGCAGAGTAAGTATTCTGAGAAACCCGTTAACCACATAAAAATGACAAAGGTTCAAAAATGTGGTTTTGTAACATCTTTTTTTTGTAAAAAAAGAAATATCAATAAATTCCAAAGGGCATGTGACAATCGCTGGTGGCCTGAAACCAGTGATTTTGTTTTGTTTTGAGGAGTCTTTATTCAATCAATGAGTATGTATTGTGTGCCTGTTAGGGGTCCGACAATGTCCTGGGCAATGAGCATTATTATGAGACAAGAGATTCCCCCTTAAGGAGCTTATATTCCAGCCCCTTCCAGATGCCATGTTTTGTGGGTGTTCATGGCTTGTCCCCAGGTGCTTTAAAACAGCAGTCTCTGAATTCTAGATTGTTTGCTTTGCCCCACTCAAATGCAAGCTCCAGGATGGCAGGAGATCTTAGTTTGTCTTTAAAAGCTTTATTGTGGTGTATTGAGATACGATTAACATATAAAAAAAACCATACACACTTCAAAGTATACAATTTGAATCTATTACCATAATCGAGACAATGTACATTACCATCACCCTTGAAAGTCTCCTGGTGCTTCTTTCTAATCCCTCCTGCCCACCCTTTACCCTGGCACCCCATTCTCCTGAACTACTAATCTCCTTTTGTGTCAATACTGGTTGCATTTTCTAGGTATTTTTGTAAATATAATCATAACATTCCTACTTATTTTGATCCAGTGAGTGATAGCGATTTAATTAGCTCCACTTGAGGTCAAGCAAGGTGGGAGATGGAAGTAAAGGTATCACCCTTCCAACCTCAATCCTCACAAACAAAGCCTCTCATACCTCCAAAAGGTTGAGAAAGAATTCTGAAAGAAATCACCTGCAATCTATATGTTACTAACACTGCTACGCCACAGTCTTCCAGAATCTACCTATCATCTGTGTTTATTAATAGCTGCCCACAGAATCTTGCACCCACAGTATATGCTACTGCTAATCAGAATGTAATCTGAACTCAAAGAAGGTGGCCAACCAGGTTAAAATGGACAATCCTACAATTTGGTAAGCAACCTTATGTTACTTTTCCTTATCCTTTTGCAGAATAGTGTATCTTTCCCCAAAATCCTCAAGAAATTTTCATCAGCCCCAATGCTCATGTCTATAAATAACATCCCAAGTGTTCGATTCAGTTATAGCTTTTCCTTTCTTCTAACAGGGGGGGATCTGCAATAAAGTTAAAAACGAACAAGGACTTCTGGCCAAGATAGAGGTGCAGGTAGATATGCTTTGCTTCCTTGTACAACCAAAAGAAAGATGACAACAAGTTTCAAAACAAAAACAACCAGAACTACAAGAATATCAAACTGTATGGAACGCTGACAACCAAGGAGTTAAAGAAGAAACATTCATCCAGATTGGTAGGAGGGGCAGAGACAAGCACCCTTGTGGGCAGAGAGGATGTGTGGCAAGGCGGTGGCTGGAGGACTGGGGGAGGCAGCGGCTGGAGGACCAGGTGGTCATGTGCAGATAAACTGGGAGAAACAACTGGGAAGCAAGACAGACCAAGCAACCCAGGATTCAAGTACAGGAAACAAAAGCCGCAAAACCTCTGGCTGTAAAAATCTGTGGGTATTGTGGCAGTGGGAGAAACTCCCAGCCTCACAGGAGAGTTCATTGGAGAGATTCATGGGGTCCTGGACCATACACAAGCCCACACACCTGGGAATCAGCACGAGAAGGGCCAAATTGGCTTGTGGGTACCAGGGGAAGAGACTGAAAGCTGGCAGAGCAAGTAGCATTATTCCCTCTTGGACCCTGCCCCCACATACAGTGCCACAACACAGCTATGTGGGTTACCCTGCCCTGGCGAATATCTAAGGCTCCACCAATTCCAATGTAACAGGTGTGCTGAGACAAAGAAATATAGCCCAAATGAAAGAATAGATCAAACCTCCAGATAAAGAACTAAGTGATGAGGAGACAGAAAACCTATCTGATACAGAGTTCAAAACACTGGTAATCAGGATGCTCAAAGATATGATTAAGTAGGGACACAAAATAGAGGAAGAAGTGAAGGCTATGCAAAGTGAAATAAAGAAAAATATACAGGGAACCAACAGAGAAGGGAAGGAAACTAGGACTCAAATCAATTTGGAACAGAAGAAAGAAAGAAGCATTCAACCAGAACTGAATGAAGAAACGAGAATTAAAAAAAAAAAAAAAAGGAGAGGCTTAGGAAACTCAGGGACAACTTTAAACGTTCCAACATCCTAATCATAGAGGTGCCAGGAAAAGAGGAAGAGCAGGAAACTGAAAAGTTATTTGAACAAATAATGAAGGAAAACTCCACCACCTGGCAAAGGAAATAGACTTCCAGGAAGTCCAGGAAGCTCAGAGGGTCCCAAAGAAATTGGACCCAAGGAAGCGCACACCAAGGCACATCATACTTATGTTACCCAAGATTAAAGATAAGGAGAGAATCTTAAAAGCAGCAAGAGAAAAGGAGACAGTTACCTACCAAGGAGTTCCCAGAAGACTCTCAGCAGATTTCTCAAAAGAAAGCTTGCAGGCAAGAAGGGGCTGGAAAGAAGC
>PVKM010042848.1:0-12695 GCA_004027735.1 Carollia perspicillata
AATAATAATAATAATAATAATAATAATAATAATAATAGCAGCAATGATAATTTATAAGAATTCACTATAATAATGTATACATTAATATATTAATACAATGATTTGTATATAATTAAATTACGAATAAGAATAATTATCTTAGTCTAATTACTTTAAAAAAAAAGACTTTATGTATTTATTTTTACAGAGAAGGGAAGGGAGGGAGAAAGAAAGAGAGAGAAGCATCAATGCATGGTTGCCTCTCACACGCCCCCTACTGGGGACCTGGCCCGCAACCCAGGCATGTGCCCTGACTGGGAATTGAACTGGCGACCCTCTGGTTTGCAGGCCAGTGCTCAGTCCACTGAGCCACACCAGCCAGGGCTGCATTACTTTAATGTGTTCTTTGTCTCTGCTCCTTTGATCTAAAATAAAGTACTTGTATTTTAGTTTTTGGACAGTAAAGTTTTTCATGTTTCAAATATTTAATTGTATAGCTTATAAAAAGAATAAGTATTAATGTTATTAAATTAAAACACATAATAAGTATTATTTTAGTCGAAATATTTTAATATGCTCTTTGTCTCTGGCTACTTTGATCTGAAATAAATGACCGATCCTTGATTTTGTGAACTAAGAGACGTGTTCTGTGTCTCACATGGAATCCGAGGGAGATGCTGGAGAGCGGCCAGGCTTCCCCGACCTCCGCATCCGCCACAGCCAACCTGGGACGTGCGAACCTCTGCTCGTCTGCCCTGTGCTGACAGCTGGAGCACGTCCAGGGCTGACGACGAAGCAGCCGGTGTTGGGAGAACTCTGGTCATCTCGTCCATTCACGTATCCCAGGACCTAACATGGCATCCGGCACACAGCGTGTCCTCGCATTTGTAGGGCAGACGAAGGAAGAGAGAAAGACCGGAATAACACCCTTCGTTCAAGGTCTCTCGCAAGGACAGAAGCACGTCCTCCGCAGGATGGTGTTAAAGCAGCCTGTTTGATTGTGTAATTAAAGGAGAATATTTGCGGCCTTTAATGTTCACGTTTTAGGAGCGGTCTTCACTAGGAACGGTCTTCATCGTAAGCAATTTCCAAATTAATAATCAGAGTAAGGTATATTATGTTCCAAGTGCCACTCAAATCCAACGAATTACCCAGAGGCTCACAGTTTGTTTTCTTTCATGACCCAAATGTAGGGGTTTGGGCTGGGCTTCTACTCAAATGGCACTTTAAAACGGGAGCATATGTTTCCAGGAGGAATTAGCGATGGTTTAATATAATGACCCCGAGGGCTGGAAAGGCTGTAAGGCCACAACTGTGAACAGGGAAAGCAATGAAAAATAGTCAAGCACTAGCAGATAGCATAAATAGTCAACTCTGACCTCCAGAGGTCGCGAGGGAACTAAATAAGTTGGTCCCAGCACTGGCTGACTTAAATCAATGCAATCCCAATTTCCTTTTCTGCTGGGGCGGCTTTGGTATGCCACGGTCCAGTACTTGCCAGGAGCCGGGAAAGAAGCGAGTAGGGCAGTGTCCACGCAGTGACGTAATTTTACTCAATGTGGGTGGTTTCAGGGGAAAAAGAACCAGAAGTATCTCAGGAACCAAATGAAACTATTTCAACAGGACACTACTTGGTTTTGTTTCTCTAAGAATGATTTATGAGGGTAACACTGATATAAATCCGTAATTAACTGGGGAAGTGTTCTGTATCACACACTTCCTGCATTTTTCTCATTTGTAGGCTTAGAGTTAACATGACATCCTTATCCTAGAAAGCTGAAAATCAGGGAAATCTGAAAACTGCTAGACTGAATGATAAACTTTTATCTAAAAAAAAAAAAAAAAGGAAAAAAGTGATCTGAATTTTTTCCAATTTCTATCCATATTTTTAACTGAGTGATTCTCTCTCTCCCTCGACTACTTCCCCTTCTATTTTTCCATCGAGGATTACTCTTCTTTGTACCTCTCCCACGAAGCTAACAGGTGGCTGTTCAAGTTTATTTTTTAAGGCATTTCGCTGATCTCCAGTTTTGATTACCAGAAGGACATTTCGAGGGGGGAAAAAAACTTCTGTGATTACAAAACCACTTTAAGACCCAGGGGGAACTATGCCTCAGTGACAAAACAAATTTGCCACAAATCATTGTACAAAAGAACAGCAGGACCTGAGCCGAAACTCCGGGATGGCTCCTATTCAGCGTCCATTTGTTTTGGAAACTCCACCCTCCCCCTGCCATGTTCAATATCTAATTGGCGTTCTGGCCCTTCGGATGACTCAACATCTGCTACTCGGGGGCGCCTCGGAAACCCTTTGTTCCCTGCGGGCGGAGTTCAAGGGGCTCTCACTGATACACAGGGTTCACGCATGCCATTGTGCACGCGTCTCCTGGCCCTGCGCGGGGACAAAACTTTTGCAGGCCGATAGGAAGAACTGACCCACCCCCATATCCTACCCAAATATTCAACAGATGGAAATTTATGGATGGCTGAAGGACAGCGCGGTAAATCAACCGAACCGTGAAGCTTCGCCTCTCTAACAAGCCAGTGGAGGCTGCGATGCACACGTCTGTTTTGACTTGGACTTGTTTCTGTGTTTTGGCTCCATGACCTTTGTTTTTCATGATTACGAGCCGAGGTCTGTGCTAAGGTGTAAGCCCCTGAAATGAATCGATGGGATTTTTAGGGACAGCGGCGCAGGTGACTGGTTTTCTAACCCAAGGTTCCACTGAATTCCAGACCCCACAGACTGTGAGGTGCGAGGTTACTTTATGTGCCACGGAGGAAGAAACACGTAGTCGAATTAACTTACGACACTTACGCCTTTGGTTCTGAGACACAGGCCTCGTCAGAGACTTAAAAAGGTGAAGGAACGTGCACCTGGATGAGGAGGCTTGGGAGCGTGCGCACAGCCCGCCACAGTTTTATGGGGGAGGTGATGCGACTGACGTTTCTCCTGCCGTTTGCTGGGGAAGCCTGCCACCTGTGCATCTGCTTTTCTCTCCCTTGGTGACTGTGTGTGGTTGAGAGATAGCCATCCGATGGTTGTCCCTTATCCTCCAGTATTGGTGCTCACATAAGGAAGGTCCCCTCGGAAACTGTCCCCCGAAATGTTCCCTGGCGCCACGTGCTGGGATGTGTTCGCTGGGCCGTAAGTCAGAACCACATGTATGGGCAACTGATTTCATTATTTTAATGGGTTGGCTAAAAAGTTCCTTTGTTTTGTTTTTGTTTGTTTGTTTGTTTGTTTTTTGGCATGATGGCTCTAATGGCACTTAGCTGCCTTTAACCTCATTCGAAATTATTTTGCATTGTGACAGCTGTCATGTCAGCATGCATTGAAAAAATAAACTTACCAAAATTGGTAAATTTCTGTGTAGCCATTTTAATATTAAAGATGGAAGAAAATATACATTTTTGGCGTGTCATGGTTTATTGTTGCAAGCAAGGTAAAAATGCAACTGAAATGCAAAAAAAAAAAAAAGAGAGAGAGAGAGACTGGCGCAGTGTATGGAGAAGGTGCAGCGACTGATGGAATGTGTCCAAAGTGGTTCGTGAAGCTTCGTGCTGGAGACTTCTCGCTGGGCGGCGCTCCACGGTCGGTGCGCCCGCGGAGGTTCATTGCGATCACATCGAGACATTCACTGAGAACGGTCGGCATTATAGCAGGTGGGAGATAGCTGACATGCTCAAAGTATCCAAATCAATAAAGTAATCGGTGAAAATGAAAAATGTCTTTTATTTTCCGGAAAAAAACTAGACGGACTTTTTGGCCAACTCAATGTTTGACCGTTTGGTTTAGAGGTCAGGAGGATAATGTTCCATTATCTTCTGGGAAGAAGAAAAAGACCCAGAATGAGCTGAGAAATGTTTAGATCTCATCGAAAGTGTCTTAAGTTCTGGATCTGCCTGGAGGATTGCACTGAAAGCAGCTTCAGGCTCAGAAGACAAATGAAGGGCATGAGCTCCATCCAGACAAACACTCAGGAATTTGGGGCACCTTTAGAAAAATTCGAAAATGGACTTATTTTCTTCCCTTGTTTTACATGGTTGTGATGGGTGTTATGGTCCTTGGGTTCAAATCTCTGCCTTTTTTCTAGCTAGGAGGTTTTTAGACAAATGTGTGAATTTATGAAATTGAGTCACAGGAATAATGAGTGAATGTGTATAAAGTATTTGGCTCAGTGACTTGTGCATATTATTAATTAGAGATGAGATATGATTAGGCTTGTTAGACACGGTTCTTTGGACCCGAGGTCGGGAAACAGCTCAGGCTGCTCTCAAACAGACGCCGTGCTCTCTGCGGCAGCCTGGGACCTCGCTGACTCCTGAAGGGGCCAACTCTCCTTCGGTTGTTACCATTCTTATTGATGATGTGCTCTCCCTTCACTGCTCCTGCTGATTCTTCCTTCAAACCTTGAAGCCCGCAGTTTTTTCCTGCATCCAGCAATAACCGCCCATTCCTACGGATGCTTTCGACACGTGCTTTTTCCGTTGCTCTCCGTGTTTCTAAGACCTGCTCCGAAATCTCATTTTCTGGAGCTCTTGGTGTTTGAACGTCAGACGCTTCTCCTCTAATGAGCGGAAGAGCTGTGCAATCAACGCCCTGTGTTCTGGGTTTCATCCATCTCTGTCATCTTTTGACTGAGGATCATTATTTGCCAGAATTTCGGAACAGGAGGAGATGCCCCAGCGATCAGAGACTCTGCTTCGGCTCGGCACGTCGACTTGCCCTTCCCCGGTGCGAACCGTGAGGGGCACGGAGATGAAGGAGGCTTGCTCTCCGCTCTGGAGAGACGTGGAGTCGGGGGGCCAGCACCCCAACCCAGCCATTTCGTTTCTTTACTTTTAGAGACCTTGACCATTAGTCGTTAGCTACCAAGCAAGCGGGCCTGGGGCTGAGGTGAGGCAGCAAATTTAAGGGGGCGCCCGAAAACTCAGTCAGCAAAATAATAAATCATATTTAAGGCAATGTTTTGATCTGCCCCTTTCCAGCTCTGAGGCTCCGGGTGAGTACCTTTTGTATCTCAGTTTCCTCATTTGTGAAATGGGAGTAATATTCATCTCTCAGGGTTGCCAAGGATTAAGTTAGGTAATATCTATGAAGCTCAGCAGCTATAAAAAATTCACAACGAAAAAAAATTTTTTTAAATTTTAGATAAAGCCGGGATCAGTGAGCAAGGTTTCATGGAGTGAATTCTGAAAAGACCCAAATGGGTCATTTGGAGCTAAATAACTACTCTAACTTTAATTATGATTCCGAATAAAGAAGGGGCAGCAAGGCCTGGGAATTTCCTCTTCTCTTTCTTCTCTCTCTTATTAGAAAGTGGGTGACCAGGCAGGGCATAGGATCTAAAACTGGGTTGCCTTGAGTTTGGACTCAGGATTGACCACTTAGGAGCTGGGCGACCTTGGGAAAGTTACTCACCCTCTCTGAGCCCACCGAAGGGTTCAGGGAGATCATGTGTGCAGGGCAAGCACTCAGTGAGAGGGGGCTGGTATCACTCACAGCACAGGGCGGCTCGAGAAATAAAAGTCTGGCGGTTTACGGGGTCCTGCTCCTCATCAGTGGTGCTGGGCACGGCGCTCAGAGGGCTTTCTGCATTTTGCCCGTGCAGATGGGGCGAGCACGTGTCCTCGACGCAGTGGACACATCCAGGCAAGATGTGTCTTACAAGTTCTGTAAGAACTCACGCAGGACCCAGTCATCATCCGCACCCCCACTGCCACTGCTCGGAACACTTTAACACGCTTATCCTGATTGCTGTCAGTATTGCCTGGGTTTACACAGACCCCACACCGAAGTGAACGGTGCAATGAGCCCATTACCCAGATTCAGTCATTATTAGGACTTGGCCACACACCTTCGGCCAGGCTCCTCCCCACTGGCCACCCTGCCTTACGGATTTTAAAGGGTGTGTTAGAATTCAGGTCGTTTCACCCGACGTACTGTAGTATTCATGTATAAAAATACCAAGCCGTGTGTTTGGAAATGTGCACACACACACACACACACACGCACACATACATGGTGCCATTCTCACTTCTAACAAAACACGCGGTGACTCACACAGACACGGCAGCGTTCTCCAGCCGCGGCCTGCCATCTCTCCGAATCGGCCAGCCTGGACCCCACCGCCCCCATCATCTCGAAACTGCCTCCTTCGCTCTGGGTTCGCCCACGGCACCGGGCTGTCCTGTGAAACCCTTTTCTGTAAGAACTCACAGCAGGCAACTCTTAAATTTCTAGCATCTTCTGCTTCCCTGGCCCCCCAAGCACAGAACTAAAACAAAACAAAACAAAGCGAAACGAAAAACCCCTATTTTTCAAACATGTTTATCCAAGCGAAAGGGTGGAAGCGGGGGCTGGGCGAGGAGGGAAGGGATGGCGAGGGGCTTGTTCCTCGGACGCCCAGAGCGGCCCCAGGCCGGCCCCCAGCCTCACATCCAGGTGTTGGGCCTCAAGCCTACCCAGGGCCATTGTCCGCTGCCCTCCCGAGGACTAATCCCCTGTCCGTCAAGCGGGAGATGCTCTCTGGGAGACAGGCCTGCGTAGCATCCCCCATGTCACATCCCCTGTGTCAAGGGGCCCTTTGATGCCCTTATCTGCCCTTATCCCTTCCGACGCACCATGACCCTCCTGCCAATCATGGCCCGGAGCTCTGGGGCTGTGCACAGGGGCCGCCGCCCTCGTTTGGAAAGGAGGTGGGGGATCCTTCTCTTTTTTTGACAGAAATCATTGTTGATCTGATAAGATTGTCTTTTTTTTTTTCCCCCAGAAAATCCAGCGACAAACTGGGAGTGCTCTGAGTCAGGGACCCGGTGGCAGTTACAGGGCTAAGCAGCTTTGCCTGTCCCCTTCGGCTCCCGATGACCGGGACGCCTGTGGGTCTGGCCGGATCCCCGAACCGGGGGGCTGCTTCAGTTTACTTGGTTTTGGAGGGGGAGGGTGGCTGGGGAGGGGCGATGCGTGAGTAGGGTTGTAAGTGCGTGGGAGAGTGAAAAAATGACCCTGAGTTCAAATTTCAAACCCGAAATGTCACAAAGCACTCAGCAGAGGGAAAGCACAAAGGCAGGGAGGTTGCTGGGTGCCGCTGCACAGTGAGCACAATCGTGGCCGTGCAATCGTGGCCGTGCAAACGTGGCCGTACAAACGTGGCTGTGTGCACGGGAACCCGACGGGCTCGGCTGAACGTGTCTTGCTTCGTGGCTGCTGCTGTTTTCATTGCCTGTCACTCTCTTGTATCAGGTTTGTCTTACGATTTTAGAACCAAACTTTAATTACATGAGCAATGCGTAAATTCAGTTTGCACTGTAAGAACACCAGTGCTTCAGAGACGGAGCTGAGAGTTCTCAACCGCCCCTCCTTAACTCAGCCCGCGTCCCCCTAACAGGCCATTCGCCGTGGGTGTGCTGGGCATGATCGCAAGCTGCCATTTCTACACGTGGACATCCATCTAGTTGCCCCGGACCTCGGCTCTAATCTAAATCCTTCCCGGAGCCAGCATATGGGTGCTTAATGGCGGCTGCCTGGTGGAGAGGACGGCGGTGCGTCTCCAGGGACTCCCGTTGCGACGTATGAACACACTGAGCGGTGGATGCTGGGTAGACAGACTCTAGCCAGTCGCACACATCTGCCTGGTAGAAGGGCCCGAGGAC
Organism: Carollia perspicillata; assembly: GCA_004027735.1. Taxonomy (NCBI): domain Eukaryota; kingdom Metazoa; phylum Chordata; class Mammalia; order Chiroptera; family Phyllostomidae; genus Carollia; species Carollia perspicillata. The sequence continues at coordinate 7,636 of PVKM010042848.1, forward strand.
CACTTGTTTCCTTTGCCACACCCGATTACAACAGGATCCCGACGATCAACATGGTAGGGGACAAAGCCGAAAATGACCTCCTGCCTCCGGTCTTGGATTTCTGGGACGGCCTGTGGAAGCGGGTTGAGAAGGAATTGTTCTGGGGCAGAGCCCCGGTCCCTCCTTGCTGCTCCCCTCCCCCATCAGCACCACTTTGCACTGCCTTCCTGCCTTTGCGCCTCCCCCTCACTGGACATACTGAGCCCAAGACAGAGCTCTCAATTCAAATGTTATGCTTCCCAGTGAAAACCAAACGGGGTCTCATTATCATCTGATTCTGTATTCTTTGAAGTTTCCCCAAGCTAATTGTTCCCCCCCCACCACCACCACATATAGGTTCTGCTGTTTTTAAGCAATAGTTACCACTTGTTAATGCTTCTTTTTTTAAATGAAGATTGTATTTATTGGCTGGCCGGTGTGGCTGAGTGGATTGAGTGCCAGCCTGTGAACCAAAGGGTTGCCGGTTTGATCCCCAGTCAGGGCACGTGCCTGGGTTGCAGGCCAGGTCCCCAGATCGGGGAGCGTGAAAGGCAACTGACTGATATTTCTTTCCCTCTCTTTCCCTCTCTCTAAAAATAAATAAAATCTTTTAGAGAGAGGGGAAGGGAGGGAGAAAGAGAAGGAGGGAAACATCAATGTGTGGTTGCCTCTTGCATGCCCTCTACTGGGGACCTGGCCCTCAACCCAGGCCTGTGCCCTGACTGGGAATTGAACCGGCAACCTTTTGGTCCATGGCAACCTTTTGGTCCATGGGATGATGCCCAAACCACTTAGCCACCCCAGCCAGGGCCCACTTGTTGCTTTGTGATGCCAAATATCCCTGACATTAAAATGCAATCTGTGACCCAAACCAGTCAAATATGGATGCTTATAATTCCCTACTAATATAAATTGAAGCATCAAAAGTATAAATTCACAAAGTGATAGTAAAAATACTAAGTGCCACTAACTTATGGAAGTGTCCATATTTCTACACGCCACTCAAAGAACTTCACATGTATTATCTCATTCTATTCAAAATGGCCCTATCAGGTAGGGACTGCTACAGAAATGCTAAAGAAATCAAAGCACTGGATGAAGTGGACCCAAACCCTCCCCTTGTAGAAGCTTCCATTTTAGGGGCAAATACAGACAAATTGATAAGAAAATGGATGAGCAAATCCAATCCTTGCAAGTGGCGACTAGTGCCATGAATAGTGTGGTCGCCCTTCACCTTCGGAAACATGTCACGTGGTCACAGTGCCTAGTATCAGGCGGCACTTTGCTAAAAGTGGATTTGACCCTGTAATCCGTCCTCCAATCCGGTGGTTTAGGTTCTGATCCCCGCTTCCCACGCACACAGAAATCGAGGCTCTGAACCGGAGATGGAACAGAGGGGTCGGTGACTCCCCCGTGCACCTTCACGTGGGGTGCTACCTACCTACTATGGGGGGCTTTCTCCCCTTCTCCCTCCCCGGCCGCAGAAAAGCAAACAGAGCTATTCCAAACCACCCCGTCAGGAAAATTCTTACACGCTTGGCGAAGAGAAAGGGGCCGCCGTGTCCGCTTACTCAGCAGTGTCTGCTGAGTGACTGGTGTGCGGCCGGGTGCCGGGGATGCTGCCGTGAGCCGGGTGGACGCGGGTCCGGGTCCCTGTCTAGTGGGGAATGCGGAAAATAAACCTGAGGATGAAGAAATCGAGAGACAGACAGACAGGATGGCGCCGAGAGCAAGACCCGTGGCGAAGGAAAAGCAGTCCCTGGGTGGGAAATGCCCCAGTGGGCGGATGACTGAGGCGCAAGTCCAGCAGTGGTGGCCCAGGTGGGCTCTCGGAGGAGGCGAATTCTTAGCTGCCACCCGAAGGATGAGATTACGCAGAAATGGGGGGGAAGTGCCTTTTGGGGAGGCGCTGATCAGTGCAGACACGGTCCCTGCTGTGGGCACCTGCTGAGGGGACTCAAGGAGGGAGTGGGGGCCCGTGGCCATGGCGACTCTACGTCGTGTGGAACTCATTCTAAGTTCTTTGGGAAGCCGTGGGAGGGGGAAAACCCAAGACACAAAAACTGTGACAGCACAGGACTGTGAAGCGTCCCTGTGGAAGCCCCCGCAGAGGGAGGCGCTTGGCATAAGGGCTGTTGGCTCCATAGTCTCCAAAAGACTCAATTAGCATCATCCTCTGCACAGCCTCCTCCCACAGAGTCCCAGACGGAGCGCAGCAGCAGACTCCAGTGGGTGTGAGCGCTGGGTGCGAACTTCAACTTCGGAGGAAGGGCGAGAAGCACTTGTAACGCATTACATCATTCAGGATTCCGCTTTCAACTCTTGCTGGCCCAAGGCTATGCTACTTTATGGGCCGAAGGCCCTGCTAAAACGAACATTTCAAGTATTAGAAGAAACCCAGGAGGGAAAACCCAAGTTACGTGTCATCAGAGCCGTCTGGGAGCATTTACACGTGGACTCGTGCACGCTCTTCAGTGAAAGCCCCTGCACCCTAGGGGCTCCGCTGGCGACCCCTGAAAGGGCACCGGGGACGACTTCTCCCTGTGTCCCCTTCTGTGCCTTTTAAATGTTGGGATGAGACTATACTCCCCCGTTAAAAAAAAAAAGTGAAAGTTATCTCGATTTTTCTACTCATGTTTATCAGTTACATAGGCTGAACTTCTTCTCCATGGACGCACGGTCTCAAGTGTATCTTAAACTGGTCATTTTTCCCCCCTTCGGTTTTGAAAGTGCTTGTCACTATTATAACGCCAGCGAATGTCTACTAAGTGCAGACTCCTTGCTAAATTCCGCTGTAAAACAACAACTTTCTTGGCCAAAACGGGATGAACGGCAAACCACACGAAAGTCAAACCATTATGCACCAAGGTTCATCTGCTATGTTCTCTGAAGGGTGTTTTTGCTGTGGTTTGGAGAGACATACGAAATCATCGTCCCAGGGCCCCGGTGCCTGGGAGGGATTTCCTGGGGCGGGGTGGGGCAGATGTCTGGGGCGCTGATAACTCCTGCAAAGCTGCATCCTTTGCTGTTTGTGTTCTCAGCGGGGTGGGGGGTGGCGCTGGCCGAGGAGGATAAATATTCAAGTGCCATGCTGCCGGGTCTCACTGACCTGCCTGTGGCTGACCGTTTTTTACCAGTTAGTCGGAAACACACACACGAAGGAAGAAAATGAAATATCAAGGCCTGAAAGCATGCGTAGTTTGAGAAGCTAATTCAATCTGGACTGCTTAACGGGCCTCCTGCGCCTTAAAACATTTTCAACAAAGACTCCACCTGCACGCACGACCTGCCGGACACGTTTCTAGAGGACGGCCACTGGGTAAGGAAAACAAAAACCCATGCGTTGGCCGTTTGGCTTGAGGAAGTAGTACAGTTGCTCTTTGTATACTTAAAAAGTTCCCGATCTTATTGAATTCGATAAGGGGGTTCGACGAACGTGTGGGAAGCAGCTGAGCCGCTTGTGTGGCCCGTTTCAGAAATGTGAGGAAGACACAGGCTGGGGAGCAGAGAGCAGGAGGGCCGGGGGGAGGGTCACCTGCACGAGTGTCAACAATAAAAAAAAATAAAGAAAACGCAAACTTGGGAATGCCCCACTGTATGGTTTTCAGGCAAAAAGCCGAGTCGCGGGGCCTTGGCCATCTGCTCGATTTTTCTCCTTGTATCTGGATAAATCCAGCTGGGTCACACCATCGTTGTGACGACTGCCCGCACGGAGCCAGAAGCCCCCCAATTCCGGGGCTGGGAGGTGCCTTGGCCAGTGGATACAGCTCCCGGCCCACCCCTGTGCCCGGAGGCGGGGCAGGCACCCAGCGCACCACTGGGTGACGGCTCATTTCTGGGCTCAGACTTATTTTTGCCCTTGGGGCACCACCAGCTCGACGTGTGTTCTTGAACCATCTGCCCATGGTCGGACCCCCTGCCCTGTGTCAAGGTGAAGTGCACGCTGTTCTCCGTCATCCGACCAAAGTGGTATCTTGGGGACAGTTTCTCTCACTTCACAGTGAACTGAAAATGAGACCATCGTCCAGGCTTCAGAGATAGAAGCTTCCGGGCCTTTCGGAATGGAACTTAATTTTTGATTTCCAGAGCCAGAAATAGAACATGGTCAGCGAATCATCCGACTCAACAAAAGGTCAGTCCTCCGACTTTGTATCTTCTGATGAAAAATTGTGATAAGAGAAAAAGTAGATGTTGGTATGCACAGTGTGGCCACGCAGGGGACACTAGCGGCAAGGACGGTGTCTGGCAGAGAGGGTCTTTTATCCTTCTTTTTTCTTTTTTAATGTGGTCCTCTGTGCACGCAGAGGAACGTTGCTGGGGACAGGGAAGATTTTCCTCTGCGCATCTTTAACGAGGGCAAGGAGTCTGATGGCCCCAGCTGCACGGCGGGGGGTGAGGCCCCGGGGAGCTCAGAGGCAGGCACCGAGGCTGTGTCCACAGGACTGAAAAGAGCCCAAAGCTGAGACAATCAGTGAGTCCACACTGGGGGTTGTGGAGGGAGGGAAATGCAGTCGGTGACGCGGCTTGCACAGGCTTCTGCACCTAATCATTATTATTCAAAAACAACAACAACACAAGCAGGGGCTGAGGCACCTTACACATCGTAACCCGCTCATATCTCACGGGAAGGTTCCTTGGCCCCATTTTCATGATGAGGAGACTGAGGCATGAAGGAGGATTGCAAACTGGTCCGGAGGCCACTTCCGGCCCACAGCTGGACTTTGTCTGATCTGTAAGGAGTTTGAAAGGTTGACGAAACCCACATAAAATTCAAGCTTCCGGCCTGAGAAAACAGTAACTTCCGATATGTCAGCAAGAAGATGGGCAAACGCGTGGACCGACCAGCTGGAGAGAGACACACACAGATGGGGCCCGTTTTAGACTGGCTTGAGTTGGTGACATTTTTTTTTTTTAAATCCTCACCTGAGGACATGCTTATTGATTTCAGAGTAAGGGAAAGGGAAGGAGAAGGAGAGGGAGAGAAGCATCGATCTGAGAGAGAAATACTGATGGGTTGCCTCTTGTATCCTCCCCGACTGGGA
>PVKM010042849.1:0-12701 GCA_004027735.1 Carollia perspicillata
AAACCTTTTCTAAGATACTCAGCCAGAACAAATCAGCATATACATATAGACATTGAAGACTAACTGGGATAAGGAGGAAATAATTCTTTTGTAGTGTTGGGAATAGTGTACAACTCATTCCAATGAACCCTTGGCTAAGCTTGGATTGTGGTGCGATGGAGAATGTGAGAAGGGGCCGACTCTTGGCCCAGTCAAAAGGTTGAGGGTAGGAGGGCCTGAGGGTAAGCCTGCACAGGAAGGTGGAGTGAGGGACCAAGGGTGCAGAGGATCTATTCAAGTCACATAGATTCTAAGATGTGAGGAAGACATGGGTACGATACACAGGAAAAATGTCACCTTTGTCAAGGAAGAGTGTTGGACAGAAAATGTCCTTGAAGAGACAAGGCCTTCACTCCTCAAAGAACGAACTACTGTTAAAGCACTATTGGGTTACACTACAAGAAAAAAATGAATTTGGTGTAGTCCATGCTCTTGAGGAGTTTATAAAGCAGTGGTGGATATAGACCTGTAAACAAATGATGATCACATAATGCATTAAACAGACACACTGTTATGCTGTGTTTAAGGGGATGGGATTGACCTACATTTGATTCTCATTTCTGTCATTCCTAGCCATGTTAGAAAGATTATTTAGTTTTTAAACTTTCATTTTCATTTCCTTAAAAGAGGGTTATAATAATACTGATGTTACGGGGCTATTGTCAGTGATTTGTGTGTTGAAGACCATCAAATATTTCTGGGATACTAGGGATAGGATTTGACTTAATACAAAGCTAGAAATAAACATGTGAGGAACTGATGGCTTCAGTAACATGTTTCATATAATGAGAGAGTAAAGTCACATAAATAAATACTAATTCTTAAACCTTTCAGAGAAATAATATCTCATTATTTCATTCTGGAATTTGATAAGTGAGTGAATTACCATTGCCATATTTTTATATATATATATATATGCTTTTAATCCATGAGTTCTAAATAACTCAAGAAATATCAAACCTGATGTTAACTTACATATTTGAATATCATGAAGTAAAAGTCAAAATAAAGTGGTAATGAATAGTTCAGTGCATTTTAATATTTCATATGTGTCTGTATAATTAGTGTCCTAAGATAACATACATTTGTTTATTTGACCAATTTCTGGGGAAGAGGTTTAGGCACAAGCTGTGCTTTGATGAAAATAACAGTCTCAGGAATATTTAATAATAGAATGCATGTTGAAACCTGCACTCATCTATGGAAGCACATGCAGAACTAAAATAGAATAGGGCAATGTAATTTAATATTACATTTTTCATTTTATGTATAATTCATTGAAAAATACATGTACGGACAAAGCTGGACTCAACCTGAACTCTAAATGATCTAATTGTATTACTTGTTTGTAGGCTTCTAGGGTGACAAAACTGTTTTCTGAGTAATAGTGGTAGGTGGTTCTGGAATAAGTGTATCCCTTCCTAGTAACTCTTCTAAAAAACACTTCATTTGTAATATACTGTCCTGGATTATCATTTTAGTCTGAAATATATATATATATTTCATATATAATAATATAATATATTTCATATGGAATAAATATATATATTTATATTTTATTTGGAATAAAATATATTTATATTTTATTTGGAATAAAATATATATATTTTAGTCTGAAATATATATATATATTCCATATATATATTCCATATATATATATCTTATATATATTTCTTACATGTAATGCATTTCATATATATAATCTGTCTGAAAAAAGTCCAGCCACTATTAGTATAATGAGAATGGTTTACCTGACATCCATGTAACCTGGCAGCCAAAGAGAGTGCACTGGGATGCCCATACGAATAATGACGACTTCACTGTCCTTGTCAGTGAAGGCGATAGATGCTGTTAAGTGAGCATGTATACTGTGTAGCTGTCAAATTCAAAATGAGCGGGTAGAGCAACGAGTCTGCATTACATTTTGCCTTAAGCTGGATCATTCTAATGGGGAAACTCTTTGGATGACTCAGAAGTCCACAGCTATGGGCAACTGGTGATTGGCAACTTCATCACCACTACATGCCTGTTCATGCATCACGTCTCATGCAGGGTTTTTGGTGAAATATCGAATCACCCTGGTGACTCAGCCTCCTACAGCCCAGATTTGGCACCTTGTGACTTCTGGCTTTTTTCAAAACTAAAGTCACCTTTGAAGGGGAAGAGATTTCAGACCATCAATAAGATTCAGGCAGTTATGATGGGGCAGGTGCTGGTGACTGGGAGACCTGTGTGAGGTCCCAAGGTGCCTACTTTGAAGGGGACTGAGGCATCACTGTCCAATGTACAGCGTTTCTGGTATCTTGTATCTTCTTCAGGAAATGTCTCTATTTTTCGTATTACATGTCTGATATCTGGACAGATGTTGTATATACACATTACCTGTGGAATAAAAGAGCAGAAAACTCATAGCAGCACTAAGAACAAAAATGTCCATGTGCTTTAAGTGCTGCCCCATCACCTGGACAAATTGTTTTTCTTCGAGGTCCAGACAAGTAAACTAATTTTTTGATTGTTGTTTTGCCTGTCTAATATTTCTCCCTGATATTTTATTTTCTTCCATCATTAAAACATAACCTTACAAATTAAAACCTTTCTACTTTATAAGAAAATATACTGTGAAGTCAGACATGATATTGTCTGAGAAGCATTTACTTAATTAGGAAAGATCTCAGCTTTTCTTTCTTTCTTAATTTCTTTTTATAAATTAATCTAAAGTTAATTTATTTATTAGATATCTTTGAGAAATGGCTTTTTGATCCATAAGAGGACAGTTATTGTTAAGATTGGTCTTACCATCTATATTTTCATTTCTAATTTTTGTGTATGTGTTTTGCTTACTATTGTATTCCTAGTATTGTGGACAAGAACAGGGTTCTGTGCAAAGCAGTGTCACATGGTGACCTGATCGTCAGTTCCTAACGGGGCACGTCATCATGAGTATCATGCCCCCAGCACATAGCTTTTTGATAAAAGTTTTAATTTGCCTTAAGCAAGACCCGTCCGTTGTTTCTGTGCATCTAGGCCGACATAATTTTGAAATGATTCATCCAAGCTTTTCTTTACAAACTAATTTTGAGAAATTCAGAAAGTGTTACATGTATGACCTTTATATTTTATATTGTTACCAAGTATGAAAATTTATAAACACACACTCCAAAGTTTAGATAATTTAAACTTGCTATGTATAGCAACTCCAGATGTTTGCTATAAATTAAATATCCAGTTTATGCTTAATAGATGTATAAAAATAAAAAATGGCTACAAATTTGCTAAATAAAATATTAAAATATTAGTATATAATATACTGAATTGATCAATTATATTAGTAAAATTAACAAATAATTTATTTAAACATTCTGTATAGTAGCCAGTATCAATATGATTTAATTCTAGTAACATATTAGAAGATATGCTACAAAAATGAGAACATTTTGTGGTAATAATTTTTATTCTCTTGCTTTTCAAAACATGTGAGTAAGCCCACTGTGCATCCATGATTACATTTTAATTACTTAAAGTAAAAGAACTTTTTTATCATTTCATTCTTTCATGTATTTTGAATAAAGCATTTTTAGTATTATTATAAACTACCAACTCCTCTAAGAAAGTTGAAATCTTTAGTGCACTGAGCCTACCTATTTGTTTTTTTTTAATTTTTATTGTATATTTTTATTACCATTTATACCCTTCTCCCCTCCAGCAATCACCACGCTACTGTCCCTGCCCATGAGTCCTGTTTCCTTTTTGCTGAATCCTTCCACACCCATCTATTTCTAAATATGATAAAGAATATTGTCAAAGATACCCCCTAGGTTAGTATAAAATTTTTTGAATTATTTACATATACAGATACTGTTTATCAGCTTTTAAGTAGGTTCATTATAAACATTTGCACATCTATGGTATTTTTTCCATGTTTAAGTTCATTGATTAAATATTTAATAATTAAAAAACTCATATATTGATAACTTTTGCAAGTTATTGATAACTTGCAAAATGTGTGAATCAGCTCTTGATTTGCTTATGTAGTACAATATTTTTAAACAACTCAACACATTTTAACCGAAACAAATTTTAATTACTCAGAATAAAATAACTTTTTTATCATTTCATTCTTTCATGTATTTTGAATAAAACATTTATTTTATGTAGACACTAAGCACAACGCTAAACTCTGTGTTGTGTTAGATATATAAATAAACACCAGTTGCACACTCAGTTTGGAACCAATGAAGGGTTATACATAAATTACTAGGAACAGGACATTGCTGTAGCTCTCAAGGAGCTGAGAGACAACTTAGAAACTAGTTATTTCATAACTGACATTTTCATTTTATTTTAATAGTGTTGAATACAAAGAATTTTTATCTACCTTTTTCCCCATGTGATTATTTCTGTTACTAGTTTAATATAGAGTATGCAAGTAAAGTATTGAATTCCTATGAAATACTAAACCATTCATTATGGACCTGACTTTGTAAGATGGAATAAATGCAACATATTGAAAAAGGGATTCACCTCTGACATAACATGGAACTTCAAATATGGGCCAGGCTTTCTTGCTACACACTCTCAGTGCGTTTTATTTGCAGCTGGTATCTCAGAGGTCCATAGATCCGTACTTAACCCCTGATGGCATCGGTGCCACAAAAATTGATCTGCTGCCTTTCAGTTAGCTCTGATCATTGATAGTGAGGGGGTGGAGGTGGAGGTGAAGGTGGAGAACAAGTATTAAAACTTTTCCAGGAGTAGAATACTTTTAGCTTAATTATCTTTCAAATATGTGTCCTTGATTGCTAAGAGAATAAATTTTTACACAATGCTAATAAGCAAAGCACCAGGTGAATGGTGGCTTGATAATATTAGCATTTTACATTTTATTTTATTGCTTGTAGTCTCAGGAAAATATTTAATAATTAAGAGTGTATTTAAAGTTAGAAAGATTTGAATTACAATTTAGTAATTTTTAATACAGATTTACATAGCTCGTGGATTTAGAATTCCATCACAGGGAGGAAAGCTGATATTTGGCGCATATTTTATTTTTGACACTAGGTTTTTCTGCTTTTAATTTCTGTGAATACTTAGTATTTTTATTGTCTTTCTCAGTCATACTAAATAAAGTTCAAATTTAAATCGTGATTTTATTGAAAATGATTTAGAATATTGGCTGGTAAAGTGGCTAAATCGCATTGATATTGATATCTAAGCAGTATTTATCTTACCCTTTAGGGGAATACAAGCAAGACATTTCTATATTACGTTTCTGGCGGTATGAGTACCTATATCATGATTTTTATTTGTTGTGAATTTTACTTTCAGGGTTATGCTTTAATTCTGTGTGATTTTTGGTATGTTGGAAACGTTTGCCTACTTGTAATTTTTTTAAATCCCTTTTTAAATCCATAGTACATAATCTGTAAGATCAGAGTGCTAATATCTTTGGTTCATTATCAAGTGGTTTGCACTGTGACAGAATCTGTGGCGCCAACCCCCCTGTGGCAATGAAAAATAACCCTGGAATCTGCACGGTGGCTGGGGCCCTCAGCCTGGGTCACAGGGGCATATCCAAGCATGGGTGGGTTTATTATCCCCATTCTTCTTATTCTTCTCCTTCTTCCTTGTCTTTTCTGAGTTTCTAATTTTATTTTAACTAAATGTGAAACTGGATACTAAATACAATTATTAGAAAATGTTTAAGATATTTCAAACTTGAGTATTTTTCCACAGTAAGTTTTATGAAATCTATATACAAATTGTGTCTGATGAAAACCTAGCATGTGAATTAAAATGTAAGTGTAAAGTGTGCACCAGATTTTTGAAACTTAGTATGAAAAAAATATAAAGTATCTTATTAATAATTTTATGTTGATTACATATTGAAATAATGCTTTTGACCTACTTTGTCAAGTAAATTACTAAAATTTATTTTACCAGGTTTTTGTTTTTGAAGGAGCTATTAGAAAATTTTAAATTATGCATATGGTTCATATTATATGTCTGTCAAACATGCTGCTGTAGATCAGGGGAACTCACTATGTTTTTCTGGGGATAAGAGTCAGAGTATTTCCCAAGAACCTGAAGTCCCAAATAGGCTGAGAATCACATGATTAATAAGCTGTACGATATCCCCTGTAGTGCCTTCTGCAGGCTGCCCTCAAGAAAACCTTTTTCAGGGAGATAAACTGATGCTTCATAATCAAGCATTTTACAAAGTCCCCTGTTACTCTCCTGAGAGGCAGGTTTGCAGCAGCTCCCTATTCCTACTGTCAATCATTGGGTCTGGTTGAAGCAGGCCTAGATGTGCAGGTACCCAATATCTTAGTTCCTGACCAGAAATCTCCCTCCTGACACCCAAAACAAGTCTTTATTTGGGTAAAAATCCTGAAGGCAATGAAAATATTGCTTGGCTAATTAACAACTCAAAGTAGCTAATTAGAATAAAACCGCTTCCAGTGAGGGGGAGAGGTCATTGGAACAGCATACACCATCATGTTAGAAGAGAGGAAATGGAAAGAAGTATTTGCTTTTGAATAATAAAGTACTACTTCTTTATCATTTGGTAAGTCAGTTGAATGCCAACTTTGCAAGTGGTATATCCCTACTAAAGCACCTGATGTGCCATTCTGTGTTTCTCTCTGAAAGTGGAACATGGTCATATTCTTAACTATCTCTTACTGAATCTTGATTCCCAGGTTTACTAAGCCCTTAATTCATAACTGAGGGAGGGGCATCAGAAGGGAGACTGCAGAGGTCAGGACAGGGCAGAATTAGGAGAGGTTGGAGGTTGGTAGAGACTTTAAAAGCATTGAAAATGATCCTGATTTAGCCATGAAATTTGCTATATTTTGAAATTTCAAAGACTATTCGAAGATTCGTGTTCTGATCCTCAAAAGGGAGCACAAGTTAAGACAAGTTGGAGGCTCACTGCCCTAAATCCACCCTGCTGAACACAAGAGCAGGACATCCAATAAAACACCCACCTGCACTTGAGCAAATCAAACTTGTAGGAATTCTCTGTGTGGTGGGAGGTAAGGCTGACTAACATGTGACTGTGTGACAATCTATTGAGTTCCTTAATCAGAGTAAGCTTAGAATTCCAATCTGACATATGCAAGAAGCTTTCCTACCTACATACAGCATGCCCACGCTATCACCCAAATTAGGTACCCTTGAAGAGTAAACACAGCATTTCAAACTCAGTGATATTTTAAGGCGGAAAAAAGTTCTTAAGTCATTTTCTTCACAGCCACTTTTTCATCCCTAAGCAAGGAAACCACCGTAAACTTTTTTACAAAATAAGTGGAACCAATACTAGCAAAAGGCCAGATGATTTAAAATTTTGAGTCAGCACTTCACCACCAGTCTCAATAACTTCTCGGCCCAGGTGAACACGGAGTTGAGGATCAGGAACAAATTGCAAATTCATTTAACCTGTTGGCAGCAGTCACCACATTGAAATGTTTCTTTCACTTTCTCTGAGCCATATACTTCTGTAGCAGTAGCTGGGATTTGAGATGAACTTTGGATTCGGAAGCTTTGGCTGGCACATTTTCAGCCACTGGGTGGCACAAATTCCGCACCTCTTCTCTTTGACCAGCCACTGGGAAGCAAAGTCCTTGGTGTCTTCCGACAGCCCCTCAAAGGTCTCAGCATTGACATCTCAGCTACACTTCACAGTGAAATTCACGGTTTCGATGTCTATTTCCCCTTGAAATGGGTACAATCCCTGTTCTTGATGGGAAAGCTTATTGACTAATTCAAAGAGGAGCACAAGTAGAACAGGAAATTTTCACATATTTACTTTGATGTATTTGCTTTGTTGTGTTTAGAAAAATTCCACTGCTATCAAGATTAGCTAGATAAATGCTCTCCAAACTTTAGTGTGCATAATTGCCACCTGGAGAAATCTGTGTTTTTCTGTAGCTGCCAGAGATTCTCATTCAGTGGGTCCAGGAGTAGGTGCCCTGGGTTTTAACTTTGGACAAGCTCCCAGTGGTTGCTCATGCCACCTGTCTAAGGGGCGTGCTATGAGGACCACATTGGTGGATAATGGTAAGCAACTAGAGATATCAGCCAAATGTTGAAAACTTTGAAGATAATGAGTACATTTATTAATTAGGTATATAAAATGTCTTCCATGTGTTTGAATGTTAATAATTAATAGACTTTAAGGTTGTAAATTTGGTGGTAATTATACTGAACACCTTTTTTGTTCCATAAAGATGTCACATTAGAATAATTCTGTGAGATTCTTAGTTCTCAGAATTTACTGGACCAGTTTACACCTCAGAGTGGAAGCTGCTACTATTAATGATCACCTATCAAAAAATATGCAAAGTTATCGATCATTTTCAAGATATTTTTCAAAGATTATGTTGATGCATGCACTAAAAATTGTTTAATGTACCTACTAGTGTGTATTACCAGTAAAATTTACATTTAAGTAGAATGATTAACATTAATAGTTGACTTTTAAAATCCATTGTCTAATGAGTTCATCACAGATTTGACTGATTATACAAAGAAAAAAAGCTAACTTATATATTGTACCAGTTGCTAGATAATTATTGTATTGATGGACTACATCTTGTAAATTTACCACTTGTGAATAAAGTCTCATAAAATGCTAGAAAATTGATTGCAGGTTCCAATAATAGTGGGCCATCTTATTGAAGATTAGAATTCCAAGAAGAATAACCAGAAAACCTAGATACTATTTTAAAAAGTAAAATTAAAATAAGTTTAAAAACACACTGCAGCTAATGTATTTGAAAGTCAAATATGAGTTACTGAGGTTGGGAACATGTGAGGCGTCAAGGGTCCTTGAAAGAAGTGAAGTAGAGATGGGAGCCCAGCACTCAGCCCCAATTTATTTTTCTGATAATTGACTATTTGCAAGTGGTGTTACAGAATGAACCCATGGGGGGGCCAGATATGTGGTCTCTCTAGAAGGGTAAGTGGAGGCAGTCTGGCTTCCTCACCCAGGTGTCTGGGTAGCTAAGGGAAGCAGTGTTCCCGTAGCCTTGGAGGGGCCTGATAAGTAGTGTTCTCATAGCCTTGAGACTGGATCCGATAAACTGTTCTCATAACATGAAGTGAGTTCGCATAAGCAGAATTATGCTATGTTATATAATTCTCTGGCTTTTTGCCGGCTTTGTTTTAGTATTTAACAAGGAGAAAGGGGCTTCCTGCTGGGTGCCACACTAGGGGAGCAAGGCCCACAACCTGAGTCATGCAGGGAGACACGTACGATGCAAGCTGCATACAACCCCACCCATTAATAAAGGCATACCGGACATCCCAACGGCTCCATGAATATTTTTCCATCTGCATGAATGCCATGAAACAGGCCTTGAAACTGTCACACTGTTACAAATTCCATCTTTGGTGCGGGGGGGGGGGGGCTAGCTGCACCCTATTACAGTGGTAGTTATAGGATAAGAAGCCAAGCATAATTTCTGGTGGTCTTCCGAGGCTGTGGAGTACACCAAGATGCATACCAAAAAGGAGCCATGGTAAACACCCAAGCTTTCAGCTGAGAGCCCAGAAAGGCTAGTCCTTGGATATTGGGGCCATGATAAGCAGGATTCTGAGATAACTTCTCAGTGACCCACATCCTATATCATCCCCTTCTCTTGAGTGTTTCAGGGCCTCTGAATATGACGGGATATTAACTGTGATTAAGCTCAATTATATGACAAAGGTGGAAGGATTTTGCAGGTGATTTGAGTTAATTATAAAGGAGATTATTCTGGGTGAGTCAGACCTAATCTGGTAATTTCTTTAAAAAGTGACTGGTCCTTTCCAGTGAGAGATTCTCCTCTTGGCCTGAAATAGTAAGGTGCCATGTAGTGAGAGGGTCCTGAGGTTTCCAGAATTTGAGAGCAGCCCTGGCTGATAGCTGGGGGAAACAGGGATCTTATTCATATAAATTCAAGAAACTGAATTTTGTCAACAATAATGTGTTTGTAAGAGAAGGAACATGGCGTGGCCAACTCCTTGATTTCAGCTTTGTGAAACCTTGCTGATGGCATATAGTTAAGCTGTGCCCAGATGTCTGGCCTCTGGAAACTGAGAATCCTCAGTGGGAAGATGGAAAGTTTGCCTTAGGTAATTTGTATAGATCCGTTTATTTCTAAGTGTCATATTCCCAAGTTGTGTTAGTTAATACTATATTCTGAATTTATTAGAACTGACTCTGTATGATGAGCTTTGTTTTTTGTTTCATTGAAAAGGATTTTATATACCTAGGAAAAAGCCCTGTAAGAATATTCACCAAACTCTTAACATATGATGTTATAATGGCTTCTTTAGGTGTAGGATTATGGGGTTGTAGATGGGAGAAAGAGAAAGGAACTCTAACATTTTCTTTACACATGTCTGTACTTTTGATTACTTTCTTTTTATTTCAGAAGGATCTTTTACTTTTGACTCTTTTGCACCCCCTGATATCAAGTTTGATACAGCAGTATAACACACCAAGGCCAAAAATAAGTTCAATTTTTGGAAGCCAGTTAACAACTTTTGCCTCATCCAGATTTAATGCCAGTGGAGAATCCATTCTGCAGTAAATGGACAAGTGTTCCTACTTTCCCCCCATATTCACCCCTTCCTTGGTGCTCCCCAATTACACCCATGTTCAGCAAATTGTTGTCTCAGGATGTCCATACTCGGTTTATAATTTGCTTCATTACACTTTATTAGAATGTCATTATAGTTTGTAGGGTCATCCAAAAGCTTTCTCTCTCAAGAATGTTCACACTCATTTGGGACACTTGGGTTATCCATTATTTTGCAATGTAATGCCATAATTCTTTTCATAGCTGACCTTAGTGTATTACTACTTGTTTGAATGGTTTCTCCCTGTTGGGGTAAATTTACTGGTTGTTTTTCTGCAACTTTAAAAAAAATCTTTCTGACAGTTTCCTATTCCTATCTACCTGACTCAAATATACCTATAGGAAAAATAAAATGTATATGCAAAAAAGAAAAACAAAATAGAATAACCATATGCTATCTACAGAAAAAATGTGTCCAGTCTTTACAGATAAATATATATTTAACAGAGGAAACAAACCTTCATTACGTCAGCATGAGAAATATAAAAAGGGAAATAATAGATACTACTTTTCCAATATTGGAGTTTAAGATGCTTTTATTCTTATGGTACTTTAAGATTTGCTGTTGTAAGCCTTGCCTGGGTAGCTCAGTTGGTTAGAGGGTCATTTCCATATGCCACGGTTGCAGGTTTGATCCCTGGTCAGGGCACATACAAGAATCAACCAGTGAATGCATAATTAACTGGAACAATAAATCCATGTTTCTCTCTCACACTCTTCTTCTCTCTCTCAAATCAATAAGTAAATAAAATGATTTGCTATTATAACAATATATAAATTATTGCTATCAGAACAAATCTAATTTAGCATATTTAAGCAGTTTTATTTTAAGTTATGAGTATAGAGTATGAGAAAAAATTATTCCTGATTCTAGATAAGATATACAGCACAGCAGTATTGATGAATTTTTAAGAAAATCTCTTTGTTGAAGTATGAGTTTCCAATCAATAGATAAGAACCTGCCATTTATATCAATAAGAGTTATCTGGTAGACTGGCTGGTGACATCACCATGTCCTTTTCTCTTAGGAATCTCTCTGCGGTTTCCCAACATTCCTTTAGCAGAATACATAGTTCTCAGTGAACAACTTTCATTTTATTGTGGATTTAAAAAACATTTCCTTATTTCTACTTAGAAATAATGTTACCACATTGCCTTCACCTACCACATTGCCTTCACCCACACCCTAAGGCCAGCAGGAAAAGAACAAAAACTTAAACTTTAAAAAGATAATTTCTACAAGGAGGATTTTACTTTCAAATATTTTGAATGTTTTTAATTGTAATCAGTGTTTTCTTCCAATATTCAGCATGTTAGTGCCATGTTTTTGTACTCTGGAAAGGAAACTCTGTGTTCTTGCTTTAAATTTTAAATCTTTTTAATCCCCGTAATATTATACATAACAAAGAACAAGCAGTTTACCATTTGAATACTGATGTGAAAATGTGTAGGTTTGAAGTACAGCGCAGAGGTGCCAGCCAAAACAAAAATAATCAGTATTTACTTGGTGTAGGCAGTCACCAGCACGGAATGCAGCAAATTCCGTTATTCTTTGACTTTTTACATATAAAAAATTTAATGGCTTCTTATTGCCACAACGCATAAAAATTAATTGGTTATAGTTGACTGACAAAAGTATTTAGACTTCTCTACCAAACATGAGCAAAACCAGACCTTTTCTGAAATATAGGGTTAACTTTTCTCTAAGTTAATAACCATTTTTATTATTTTTGAAACTTAATCTATTTGTATCTCACCATTGCAACCTGACAAGCGCATCATGGACTTTATTTGGTTCTTCATAAGGAGGATGTTTGGCATTATATTATAGCTGCCTTCTGAAGTGCTGAAATGAGCTTTAGTTATGATATGTATTATCTTCAAATTCTTACCTATATTTTTAGTACAGGTGAAAATAAGGGTTTTTGTTGTTGTTGACATTTGTCACTGTATATTGTGACAAAGTTGTTTTTTTAATCAGCCTACTTTTAATGTACTTAAATTTTTTTCTTTTTTTAATATATTTTATTGATTATG
>PVKM010042850.1:0-12690 GCA_004027735.1 Carollia perspicillata
CTTACTTTATTGTGTATCCTAGTTCCTAGAGCTAGTCTTGGGGCCTTGAACACCAAAGTGGTCAATAAGAGTCTGAGAAATGAACAGTATTATGATACCTAGCTTAACCAAACCAGAGCCCAGCTGCAATGTCTACAGCTTAGATTCTTTACTTCCAGAACCATTTTTTAGAAATATTAGCTAAAACATACAAAAGGCAAATGCCATGTCCAGTATTTACAGTAAGTTAATGGGGTACCCAGAATAGTGGCCAAAGCTCCCTGATCCTAGCCAAGTGCCTTTTCTACTTGTCAGCTCTGAGAGGGGACACCTTGGTCCTCTAACTACCTTCCTTTATATTAGGGCTCACCAGGGGCTGAGTGAAGGGCCCAGTGGCCTGAAGGCCCCTTGTTCCAGGCCAGTGTGTCGTCCCTGGGAAGACCTCAGACAACCATGATTATTAGCTCACTGGCAATCTTCTAAAAAATGCAAATGTGTTTCACTCACACACCAGTGCCATCCATTGTCAGCTTCTGTGTAGGGGCCGGCAGACAGTGCCAATTAAATGCCAAGGCTCATGAACAGGTGTGCTGATTGCCTCTGCAAAATGATTTAGTAGAGCAGCACTCCAAGTGTCAAGTAGACAAGAAAGAACAGAAAGAACATTCCGTTCTCCCACCTCTCTTCCCCCACCCACACCTCCTCCCCATCTCTCTTAGCTTTTACATTTGGTCCTTGCTGCCAAGAATTAATTTTCCCCTTAAAAACAAAATCAAAATCATACTTCATATGTAACTTCTGATATTTAGCCTCTTTCACTACTTCCCCCCACCCAGGCCTGACCCTAAGATCTTTCTGAAGCCCCCTGCCTGAAATCCAACCACCCCACTCACAGCCTCCTAAATAATCTTTCTGAGAAAGAAAAGCTCCCAGCCTGTCATTTTCTTACTCAAAAGCCTTCAATGACTTCATTGTCTGTTTAATCAAGCACATATTCTTCAGATGGGAACTGGAAATCTTCTGTCTTTTGGCCCCATCCTATTTTTACAAATAATCCCCCATTGCACATTAGCCCACCATGAACTTTGTACTTTGCTTTGCATGTCTGCTTCTGCCAGCCATTTCTGTCTGAAATACCTTTTCCTACAACCTCAGTCGAATGAAAAAACCCTTCCTCCAGAGCCACCTCTGCAAAAAACCTTTCCAGAGCCCCTGAGTCACGTCTTTATCTTTTCCCAAAATCCCAAAGTTATCAGTGCAGCATTACCAGTTTTTCTACATTTACTGCACATGTCAGACCCACACCAATTACCTTATTTGCATATCTTCATTTCACCTTCAGAGAATGAGATACTGTCCTTCTCCTTTCACAAATGGGGAAACTGAGCCTCTGAGGGATAAAGTAACTGACCCAAAGTCACAGAATTAATAAGAGATGGAACTTCATATTAAACTCAGATTGGGGGCAAGTCTGACTCACAGGCTCTTTTTCTACATGGTGTGTGTTGACACTCTGAATAGGATATTATAATAACCATGTACATGACAGCTATTCATTTCTGTGACTTCCTCTATTATCAAGTTATAAATCCTGAGAGAACATGCCATTTTTCATGTGTATATGCCTAGTACTCAATGTAGAATCTCAAAATAGATGTTAAAATTTTTGAAGCAATTCAACCTGGGTTGGGAGAAACATGTCTGTTCCTTTATCCACTTTTCTTTAAGGATGTTGTAGATATGTTATATGAAATTGTGAGTTTAAATTCTCCTGGTGGAGAGCCTGGGACCTGTGTCATATTTATATCCAAAGTCTAGGAGCCACAGGAGTGATTTATTTAATGCTTACAGCCTGTAAAATCAAATAGTATCACCCCAAACTCATCAAGACTGTATTTCCATCACCTTTGGTTTCTGTCTTCCATTAGCTCAGGACCCTGCCCAGAGAAAACCTTTAGCATCTCTGCTGCCTTCCGAGGTCCAGTTTCCTTCCTCCAAGTCCGTAATCACCATGACATCCCTGCTACTCTCAGACGGGGCTGTGGAGAGCCTGCCCAAAGACAATTTTCATGTCAGAGCTCAAACATGAGAAGCACTCCCTGGCTAAGTAAATGAACCTACTGTTTTCTTGTTAAATCAAACTCTGTTGAAGGGAAGCTGGAGAATAAAACTGGAATAAGGTTGGGAGAAAGGCCATGGAAAACAAAACTTTGATTAACTGGTTTTCTCTTCTTTTTTTAATTTTGAAGCTAAACTTAACTTGGCTGAGTCAATGAACTGTGTTTTCCAAAGACACATTGAGAAAAGTGAGTAGAGAGGAGGGCTTGTTTAATGATAAAGCCTGATGCCTATGACCCTTCAGTTTAAATGGAAAATCTAAGTGCTTAACCCAACACCCACACAACTTCAGTAATTTGGACTTTAATTCCAGGAGAAGGTCATAAGCATCCATTTTCTTGATACCTATGAAGGAGCAGTCTTTCACTCTGTCTGGAAAACTGAAAAGGGAGAATGTTCTGGAAGTTTTTCATAGAGGTAGAAGGCAGATTGTACCTTCCTGGGTCTGAGTCTCATCTATAATCCTAATGGTTGAATGGTTAATAGAACATGGTTGCTCAGTTCCCTGGCAAAGAATAGTCTTTTTCTCTTCTTTTAAGAATGTCTATATCTTCAGATTGTTTTAAGAAAGCCCTATATATATTTAGGAGAGACGAAGGAGAAGAAGTGAGAAGAAGGAGACAATGGCCAAACAGACCATGCCGATAGTAACCCTGATGCCCAGAAAAGAGGTAGAGGTCATCTTAACATTCACAGATGACCTCTGAGACTACCCAGGTTCAATTAAGCCCTGTGATTTTGAGAACATGCATGTATTACTCTTTATATAAACAACAACAACAACAAAAACCCTTCCATTACCATGTGACTTTTCTCTGGAGTTACTAATAGAGACTTCTACTCTGTTAGGGCCTTTGGACCTAGAGAATATCATTACTTCAAATGTTCTTGTACTCACTTTTGGCTGTCTACCCCTTTCTTCTTGCTGACCAAACCCATTCTCCTAAGGGCTGTTTGGGAGACATAAGAGTGCACACACACACACAAAGGCTGGTGAGGGTAGCACTGTGGTGATGCTGAAGTGGAACTAGAACTAAACTCCAACACCCTAGCCCCAGATCTTAAAACACTCTGGATAATTGCAAAGAAGAACCAAAGAACAATGGTAACAAACCCTCTTCTCTTAACTTCCATTACATGGAAGACAAAATTAAAAAAGGGAGCCCTTTTTTTAAAGGGAACCCACTTTTTAAAATTTTGATTGATACAGAGATTGTTTTATTTTTATTATGATTGATACAGAGATTTTTATTTTATTTTTATCATGATTGATACAGAGACTATTGTGGGAATGGGTTCATGGATCCATGGATCCACTCCCACTCCCACAACAGTCTCTATATCAATCATCGCTGAGGCCAAATGTGTTGAAAAGGAAAAGGAAGAGAGAGGTGGAGGGACCTCCTTCCTCCTGGATTGGACTCTGTGTCTTCATGCTCTGACAGCGCCAAAGACAATGCCTCATCCATAAGCCCTCCTTCCGATACACTATGATCCCATCTTCTAGTGAACTAGGCCAATCAGTGATTTGAATATGGCTAGTAACAGTAATGTCCCTGTTTTTAGGGACAGGCTAGGAGGAGGAATGAAAGGGCTGCATAAAAGAGAGAACATATTCTGGATGTAACTTTGACATGGTCTTATGTAAGGAATAAGGACAATGGAAGGAATCTATCTCAATATTCTGGATCTAATTTAAGAATAGGCAGGACTCATACTGTTTCAAATATCACAGCCCCAAAACAGTGTGAAATACTAGAAAAATCATGGGATTTAGAGTTAAAAAGGATTTCTGCTGGTTTTGACTGTGTGAGAAACATACTTTATTTTACTTTGTCTGATACACAATTTTTAAAAACTGGACAAAATGTGTCAGTCATCTAGTTGAAGAACTTTGAAAGGTGGGGACAAAAGTATGAGTGGCTAAAGGCCTTGGGACTTGTGTAAGGACAGAACACCGCTATTTGGCAAAGCCTCTAAGCCAACTGCTAATTTTCACCTCATCTCTGCAGTACTAGATGGTACCCTTCCCCCTGACCCATCAGAACCATGGGATCTATGGGGTAGAATTCTGCTATCTGGGTAACACACACATTGAGCAGACTACAATGATTCTTCATAGACTCTATGCAGTAAATTGGATATTTAAACCAAAAAAAAAAAAAAAATGGATCCCAGAAAGGATTCTGAACCTTAAACAGGTTAGCTACTTACTTGCTATGGACTGAATATTTTTTCCTGACCCAAATTCCTATGTTGAAGCTCTACACCCATTGTGGTGGTTTTGGGAGGTGAGGCCATTGAGAGGTAATTAGGGTCAGATGAAGTCATGACAGTGGAGTCCTCATGAATGGGATTCAAGGCCTTATAAAAGTAAAGGGAGAGTTTGCTTCTTCTCTGCAATCTGCCATGTTGAACTGGGCAGTCTGCAGCCTGTAATGAGCTGCTGCCAGAACCCAGCCATGCTGGTTTCCTCATCTCCAACTTCCAACCTCCAGAATTTTCAGGAATAAATGTCTGTCTTTTGTAAGCAACACTGTTTATGGTATTCTGTTGGAGCAGCCCAAACTGACTAAGTCTCACTGCTAAAATACAAGATATGGACAGCAACTAGAGTCTCATAATGCCCAAAATGTCCATGATACAGTCCAAAACATTCCTTCTACCAAGAAACAGAAAAATCTCAGCCTGCAGGCTGAGAAAAGACAATCAACAGACACAATAACAAGATGACACAGATGTTGGAATTGCCGTTCAAGGATTTAAAGACAGTTACAATAAAAATGCTCCAATGTGCAATTACAAACACGATTGGAACAACAGCAACAAATTTCTGCAAGGAAATAGAAGATATAAAGGAGAATAAAATAAAATTTTAGTTCTGAAGAATAAAATAATTGAAATACAGTAAATTGTACCAGGAATTGATATAGCTACTTGAATAATCTTGCAGTTCAGTCAAAATGACAACCTCTTAGAATTCTAGCTTTATGAATTCCCCCTCCCTGAGCTTGGGTTTAAAGCCTGTGTAAAAAGAGGGTTATGCAAAATATCTCTTAGAGCTATATAAAAAATTAAATGTTATCAGGCAACAATTATTATAAATATATTAACTATCACATGTTATATAACAGTCCATCCCATAATTTAGTAGCTTTAATCTCTCTATATATTATATATTATATATATATATTATATATATAAAATCAGAAATCTCCCAAAGACTGCACATGGATAGACCATCTCAGCTCCATCTGGATTCTGCTGGAGTGGTAGAAGATTTCAAACTGGAGCTATATGAAAGGCATTCATTCAGAGCTGACCCTGAGCTGGGAAATCTCAAATGGGGAGAGCTGAATCTCTGTGTGGTTTTCTCCATGTGATCTCTTCAGCATGATGGTCTCAGAGCAGATGGACATTTTATGTTAAAACTCAGGACTCTCAAGTTGTGTGTCCCAAGCAAGGCAAGTGAAAGCTGCTGCATCTTTTATGATTTACCCTCAGAAGTCACACAGCACACACCTGCTATAGTCAAAGGAACACTCAAATTCAAGGAAAGGGAGTTTGTACTCCATTTCTGGGTAAAGGAATGCTAATAAAACGTGCTAATAGAAAAATCTGAGATGGGGATAGGATATAGCGATGTGACCAAATGGAAAACGCAATGTTAAACAGGATGTAAACAGATTGGTAGGTAAACTACAGCCAGCAGGTCAGTCTGGGCTTCTGCTTATTGTTACAAATAAAGTTTTATTGGGACACACTCAAGTTTACTTATTTACATATTATTTATCACCACTTTTGTATTACAATAGCAAAGCCAAGTAATCATGATAGATATCACCTGGCCACAAAAGCTGAAACATACACTATCTGGCCATTTACAGAAAAAATTCATTGACCCCTGTTGTAGACAACAGCTAGATCCTCCTAGAATTGGCTACCTGCCCCTTCATGCTTCCATGACACTTTCTACATATTCTATTGTATTTAGAATTATTTTTATAAATGTTCAGGCTGGCTGTTACTTACAAAATTTCCTGTTGATGTTTTTTCCTGGTGAAAGCATTTTCTTTTTTTTTTAAATTATATTTTATTGATTATTCTATTACAGTTGTCCCATTTTCCCCCTTCATTCCCTTCCACCCTGCACACCATCTCCCACCCACATTCCCCCACTTTAGTTCATGTCCATGTGTCATTGGTTCATTAGCTTCTATATTTCCCATACTATTCTTGCCCTGTCCCTATTTTCTACCTTCCATCTATGCTACTTATTCTCTATACCTTTTCCCCTTCTCTCCTCCTCCCACTCCCCTGTGGCTAACCCTCCATGTGATTTCCATTTCTGTGGTTATGTTCCTATTTTGGTTGCTTGCTTTGTTTTTTTCTGGTTTTGTTTTACGTGTGGTTGCTAATGATTGTGAGTTTGCTGTCATTTTACTATACCTGTTTTTTATCTTTTTTTTCTTAGATAAGTCCCTTTAACATTTCATATAATAAGGGCTTGTTGATGATGTACTCTTTTAACTTGACCTTATCTGGGACACACTTTATCTGCCCTTCCATTCTAATAGAAAGCTTTTCTGGATAGAGCAATCTTGGATATAGGTCCTTGCCTTTCATGACTTGGAATACTTCTTTCCAGCCCCTTCTTGCCTGCAGGGTCTCTTTTGAGAAATCAGCTGACAGTCTGATGGGGACTCTGTTGTAGGTTACTGTCTCTTTATCTCTTGCTGCTTCTAGGATTCTCTCCTTCATTTTTATCTTGACTAATGTAATTATGATGTGCCTTGGTGTGTTCCTCCTTGGGTCCAACTTCTTTGGGACTCTCTGAGCTTCCAGGATTTCCTGGAAGTCTATTTCCTTTGCCAGAGTGGGGAAGTTCTCCTTTATTATTTGTTCAAATAACTTTTCCACTTGTTTCTCTTCCTTTTCTCCTTCTGGTACCCCTATAATGAGAATGTTGGAACATTTAAAGATGTCCTGGAAGTTCCTAAGCCTCTCTTCAATTTTTTGAATTCTTGTTTCTTCATCCTATTCTGTTCGGTTGTTTCTTTCTTCCATCTGGTCCACTTCATTTATTTGAGTCCCAGTTTTCTTCCCATCACTATTGGTTCCCTGTGCATTTTCCTTCATTTCACTTAGCATCGCCTTCATTTGTTCATCTAATTTGTGACCAAAATCAGCCAATTTTGTGAACTTTCTGATCACTAGTGCTTTGAACTATGCATCTGATAGGTTGGCTATCTCTTGGTCGCTTAGTTGTATTAGCTCCGGAGCTTTGATCTGTTTTCTTTGGGCCATTTTTTTTTTTTGTCTCATTGCATCTGTACATATGAAGGGCAGAGCCTGAGGTGTTCACCAGGGTGGGGCAACCCAGTCACTGGGTGTGATGCTGTATGTGGGGGTGGGGTCCAAGAGGGATCAATGGCACTTGTTCTGCTCTCTGTTGAATCCCAGACCCCTCTGCCCATTCCCCCAAGCAAACTGAGCCCTCCTGGTGCTGATTCCTGGGTGGGTGGATTTGTGCATGTTCTAGGACCCTGTGGGTCACTCCAATGAACTCTCCAGTGCGGCTGGGAGTCAGTCCCTGCGCCTCAACCCCCACAGGTGTTTCAATCAGTGTTTTCAGGCTTTGTTTCCCGGTGCTGGGGCCCTAGGTTGCACGGTCTGTCTTGTTCCTCAGCTATCTGTGTGAATGTGGGACCCCTGGTCAGCCACCTTGCACTCCGGGCCCCGCTTCACAGTCACCAGCCATGGCCTGTGTGCCAGAGGTGCCTTTTGCACCTGGTGCCTCCGCTTTTTGTGCCGTGACCCGTCTCTGCTCGGCCGACTGGCTCTTACCAGTCTGGATAGATGTGTCTATTTTATCTCCTTGGTTGTCCGACTTCCTTACAGTTCAATTTTCTGTCAGTTTTGGTTGTTACTTTGTTTCTAAATTATTGTTGCTCTTATTTTGGTTGTGCAAGGAGGCACAGTATGTCTACCTGTGCCTCCATCTTGGCCAGAAGTCTGAAAGCATTTTCTTCTCATAACTCTTCTAACACATGCCTTTTTCTCAGAATGAGGTCTCAGGTCCTATATCACCTCCTCAGAAAGGCCTTCTTTTGTTCACCCAATCTAAAGTTCTCCCCACCCTCATTCCCAGTTTGTCTATCCAACTACTGTGTTTTCTTTTCTTCATTACAAGTGGCACTATTGGAAATCATCTACCACCCCAATCCTCACCAGAGTACAAGTTTTGCCATGGTAGCACTCCTGAGACCTCAGGCTCTCAATATTAGTGGAACTGAGAAAACCTGTCAGGTTTGTCCCAATAGGCTCTGAATAGTTTCACAGCAAAATGTTTTATTAATTTATATGTTTTGAGTGCTTAGCAGAGTACAAGGTGTATAATATGTGCACTACAAATAGCTTACAAGCACACAGCCACATGATAGACCTTTTAGCATCTGCCTCACTGTGGATTCTAAAGAACGTGCCAACAGTCTCTGGCTATTCTCTGAGCTTAACCTGCCTCATCACTTATGTCATAAGCTGTTTGAGGACAGAGATTGTGTGTCTACTCCTGGGTGTTACAAGTGACATCTGGAAGTTAGTGAGCATTTATCCACCCACCTGTCATCATACACAGATGATGACCACAGCAGGACAATGGCCAGTGAACAGAACCCAATCACAATAGAGGAAGGAACTCAAGTGAGGAGTGAGTTGGGATGAAATCATGGAGAAGACAAGATATTAGCAGGGTTTGGGAAATTGCAATGGTCTCCAGTACAAAATAGGGAATTCAGAAATAAAGATAACATTAAGAAGAATAGTATTTTATATCTCACACATTATTAGGTGCCAAATACTATGTTGAGTGTTTATATATATTATCCCATTTATTTTTCACACCAATCAACTGACAGAAGTAAAAACTATATCCTGCCTTAAAGTAAAGGGAAAAAATCTGAGAGAGAATTGTAACCCATATCAGCCTGATAATAACAATATAAATAACAATAATAATGATAGGCATTAATATTTATACAGCAATTGCTATATGTCTGACATTATTTTCTCACTTTACCATGTAAGAGCTGTATGAAGAAAGTACTGTTATTATTTTCAGTTCTGATTACCCAAGTTTACTCATTACAGACCCAAGGTTTAGAGCCAAGCATCTGGTTTTAAAGTTCTTGTTTATAGCCACCACACTCGCCTACTTTCTAGGGCTTCAAAATTCCTTCTTCATTTTCACTTTATTCTTGCTAATATCTCTATGGTCACTGTCATCATTGTCATCAACATTTCCACATAAGTCTAGTTTGGTTCAACCATAAAATACAGGGTCAGGTGATGCTAAGTGAGGACAGGTGAGTCTGGACATGTAAGGTGAGTTTATAACACAAAGGAATTCAAGTGTCATACCTGGATTTCTTTTGAGATTTACCCCCCACAGAAAAAGTATAGAGCTATAGGAAACAATTTTTAGTAGAGACCAGGGGATCTAAAAAATAAGCATCTAATTTTCCTTTTGTTGTAATTCTTGATTAAAATGTTTTTTTTTTAATGTTCACATATATCAACCTAGTTGTGTAGCTGGACTTCAGAGCAGATTCAGACTTTATCAACACGGGAGAGGACAGGATGGTGTATGAGACACATTAGCCTGGCTTTTAATCTTGGGTTCCATTCATTGACTAGTCATGTGTCTTTAGAAAATATATTTAAATTTCCTAACCCCATTTAAATATCTATAAACTGGAGCTAATGTTAGTTTCCAGCTTCTAGGACAGGTATGAGAAGTAGATGCCCTAAGCCAGACAATGTTTACCCTTGATTGCAAGCATTAGCACAACTAAAGTATCCTAAGAGAGGTCCTGCACATAGCAGACAGTGTAAATGAATAAACTGAGTAAGGAGTTTGTATCCTGTATTCCACCTGGTATAAACCATATACCCAGTAGGAATGCACCAGTAGGCATTTTTATATTCAGATGACAAGAATGCAAGTGATTATTTGATAGGAAAGAGAAAGTAATCTGGAAAAGAGAAGCTCTTTTAAATAAGATAAAAATGAAAAATAATAATCAGAAAAAGACAAAGGGGAGCTTTTTAATTATCTTTCTTAAGTGAAAATTAGTAGCAAGACTCCAAGCTTCCAGAACCACATGTTTTTCTCATCCCCTGTGTTACAGGAAAGAAACTCAACTGGCATGGTAGTGATTCCGATTACATGATTAGATGGTGAATGGTAATTAATCTTGGACCCTGAATCAGCCAGTATGCTTCCTTTCTCCTCCAGCTCTCCACAGCCCAGATTCCCTCAGAAGCTCAAACCCAAACCCACTAATTTGGGTTTAGCTTAATTAATTTCCAAATCTCCAAATCTCACCTATTGCCTTTGCTCTTTGTTAAGATTCTATTTAATTTCCCCACCGGTCATATTTGTTTTCTCAGACCCCAGAGGAAAGACAATCAATGTGCAATTCCTCACCTTTTGCAACAGTCTTCAAGGACATGGTGGAAAGTCCCATCCCCTTTCCAGTTTTCCTAAAACATCTGCATGAAATTGACATAATATGCATGTGTACAGTTTGTAAAAGACTGCCAAAAACAGAGCCCAAAGGAATGAATATAGTTTTATTTTAAGCTCTTTTTGGGTAAATAAGGTTGAATACACTTTGGTGGGTCACACTGTCACCTAAATTATTCTTGGTCAAGCTCTTGACAATCTCCATGTGTGTAATGTAGAGAAAATAGAAATAAGATTTGGAGACTGACTGGAGGAGAGTTGTAGATAACCCAAGTTTCTGCTGTCAGGCTAGGTTGAATACATGTAGGCATTCCCTGGGAAGGGCAACATTGGAAAGGAAGCTCATATAAGGAGAAAATGGTAATGGGTTCAGCTTTGGAAATGTTGAGTTTGAATTGCCTTTGGGACTTTAATAATCCTGACCTCAATTTCCTTTCCCTATGGAAACACTCCTTGAAAGACATATTTATACCCACTGTTTTAAGTTAGGGTTCACAGAAGAAGGCTGCAAAAGAAGGATTTGCATGGAAGTGACTAATTAGAAAGCATTCACCAGGCAGATTCCCACAGAGGGTAGGAATCTCCTTGGCTCAGGCCCCCAAGGAGCCATGGAGATGGTGTAAGCCACAACTCAGTGTCCAAAATAGGGAGCGGGGGAGTAAGCAAGGAAACCTCGGGACCTCTTGCTCTTTTATTTTCCCTGCTGTGCATGCTCTCCTCTGAGATTTGTGCAGATTCAGCTCCTTACAATTCAGGTCTACTCAAATAACATTTTCTCAGGGAAGCCTTCACTGACTAGACAATCTGAAGTAGCCTTCTACCACAGAAACTGCCATCACCACCATCCCACCCCTACTCTCACTGCCACCTCTCCTGACCATTGTGATCTTCACCACTGCCACTGTCCCACTGCCATCAACAGCACCCCAAATGCTGCTACCACTGACCCCACCACCTTCACCACCACCCCAATCATTGCCAAGAAAACACCTATGATGTCCACCACTACTACCAAACACCTGCTTTCCCCTTGACCTTGTTTTAATTTTTTCCTAGCACCTTGCACTACTTGACATTACATTATATAGGATCAGCTTGTTTAGAGCTGTCTGCTTCTTCCTTATTAATTGTAGGCTCCTTGAAAACAAGGACTAATTTGCAATTGAATCACCAGTGTCTTGAGCCGGCCTACCCCAGGGTAGGCAGAAAAATCTATAGACCATTTAATTGTTAAAAGAATTCTTAGCAAGGACCTGGAGAGAGATGGAATCACTATGGAGGAACAATCTGAAAGAAAGGAGAAGGCCATTGAAGTGAGAGCACAGGAAAGAAGTGCAGTTGCCCAGGAAAAGGGAAACCTCTCAATCTGAAGCTGCAAATAAGAAGCTGTGGGTGGGATCTGAGGCCTGACAGGCTCCGATTTCTCATGAAATGTGAGGCACTATAAACATTTTGCCTACCTCAGCCCTAAGTAAGCTCGTTAAACATAGTCTAGGGGAATATCTACATTCTTAATGGTTTCATTTAAGAATCTTATTTTATGAGCTTATCAAATAACCCAGTGTGCTTTTTTCATTCTTGATATTAAGTGCTTTTATGCCATTTTACATTCTTGAAACTATAGACTGGAATGAGATCTCAGATGGAGTCCTGGGATTGCCATCATCCTAACCTTGGCTGCAGAAGCAACTTCTGGAAGGAAGAGAGGAAGGGAAGCTGTCCATGGAAACTCCTCACAATGCCGCCCATCCTGACATTGACATTTTCACAGCCATGTACTGCTCATCATGTTTGATCCCACAGAAGCAACATGTTTTAGAGGAAAGAATTTTAGGCACTGACCCAGCCACCCTCGTCCTGGGTGCCAAGTGGTCTTGGGCCAATGATTGCTTCTGAGCCTCAGTTCTTTTGGGTCTGAATGCCAGGTGAAGTAATCTGGTCTCCATGTCCCCTTTCCACTGTGGCATCCTCACAAATCTATGACATGATCAAGTTTGTATTGCCATACACTTTTTATAAGAGAGGAAACTGAGGCTCAGGAATGTGAGTCAACTTACCCAAAGCCA
>PVKM010042851.1:0-12692 GCA_004027735.1 Carollia perspicillata
TAATTGTTCTTTTTCTCCCTCGCTGCTTCTGAGTCTGTGGGGAGATGCTTAAAAGCCCAGGTAAACACCTTACTCCTTATTAATGTTTCCCCTGGATTTAGCATCCATTGGTGATTTTTTTTTTATGCGGTGGTTGCAAAATGATGATTTTCCAGCTCTTTTTTCTGTGTTTACCAATAGGCTCTTGATATTCTGTCAGCAAAAGCCCTCCCTTCTCTTAATTCATTATTGGCATGAACTAATAAATTCCCATTGATCCCCAGTGTTTTGTAATTTATTATTTGGTGCTCAAACTGTCGCAGATTTGAGGAGCCCTTTTAGATGGTTTCTATTTCCTTGTGACATGTTCCCTTTATATTTTTGAGCACTTTCTTACTTTCTGGAGCCATGGCTCAGCATCATAATTATGAACAGCTCTTATATAGTTACACTCCCAGGCACCTACTGGGTGGTTTAGTGTTAGCACCTTACAGAAGCATCTCAAAGTGCTGTGTTCTTGGCGGTTGTGTGTGTCCTAGTTTCTTCTTTCCTAGCTGCCAAAAAGTTGTGAATGACTTTGGAGGTCTCACCGTCTTTAGCTCTTTTTAGTTGCTGATTCCAACATTTTACTGGATGGAAAATGAGATGGCCAGATGCTAAATTTTATGTAAAGTAAAAGCGAATGGGCTATGAGTGAGGGCCCAAAGCATATGTTTCGGGCAAAGTGTATGATGGGCTTGGGTGCCTGAGCTTTGTTACTTTGTTTCTCAGCTGAGTTCTGCATAGTTGAATTTATAGATTGGAACTTGGATAAATAAATGGTTATTGTGCTACAGGAATTATAGAGAAAGAAGATATCTGTGTTCCTTTTGAGTTACAGATTTCAGGTCAGATTTTCTTACCAGACTCAATTCCACTCTTTCTTTTTTAAAAAAATTATTTACTCATTTATTTTTCAATTACAGTTGAAAAACAATGTTTTATTAGTTTCAGGTATACAACACAGTGATTAGACATTTACATAACTTGCAAAGTGATCACTCTGGTAAGCCTAACAACCACCTGACACCGTACATGGTTATTAAAATATTACTGATTATATTCCCTATGCTGCAATTTACATCTACATGACTTTTTTTTTAATAACCGAAAGTTTGTACTTCTTAATCCCTTTACCTTGTCATCTATTCCCCATCCCCTACCATCTGGCAGCCATCAGTTCTCTGTATCTATGAGTTTCTCTTTTGTTTGTTCACTTACTTTAACTTTTAGATTCCACATATATGTGAAATCATATGACATTTGTCTTTCCTTGGTTTATTTCATTTAGCACAATACCCTCTAGGTCTATCCATGTTGTTACAAATGACAAGATTTCACTTTTTTTCTGGCTGAGTAATATTCCACTGTGTATGTACTACACCTTCTATCCGTTTATCAGTGGACACTTAGGCTGCTTCCAAATCTTGGCTATTGTAAATAACACTGCAGTGAACATAGGGGTACATATATTCAAGTTAGGGTTTCAGGTTTCTTTGGATGTTTTTCCAGAAATGGAATTGCTGGATCATAAGGCAGTTCCATTTTTAATTTTTTTGAGAAAACTCCACACTGCTTTCCACAGTGGCTGCACCAGTCTGCATTCCCACCAACAGTGCACTGGGGTTCTTTTTTCTCCACATCTTTGCCAACACTTGTTTGTGGATTTATTGATGATAGCTATTCTGACAGGTGTGAGGTGATATCTCATTGTGGTTGTAATTTTTATTTCTCTGATGATTAGTGATGTTGAGAATCTTTTCATATGTCTATTGGCCATCTGTATGTCCTCTTTAGAGAAGTGTCTATTCAGGTCCTTTGCCCATTTTTTTGTTGGATTGTTTGTTGTTTTGGTGTTGAGTTGTATAAGTTCTTTATAAATTTTTGATATTAACTTCTTATCAGATGTATCATTGGAGAATATGTTCTCCTATTCAGTGGGTCGTCTTTTCATTTTGTTGATGGTTTCCTTTGCTGTGCAAAAACTTCTTAGTTTGATGTAGTCCTACTTTTTTGATTTGTTTTCCTTGCTTGAGGAGATATATCAGAAAAAATATTGCTATGAGAGATGTCTGAGATTTTACTGCCTATGTTTTTTTAAAAATATTTTTAGGGCTTTGAATCTTACATTTAAGTCTTTAATCTATTTTGAGTTTATTCTTGAGTATGGTGTAAGAAGGTGGTCTGGTTTTATTATTTTGCCCAGTGTGCCATTTGTATAGGATATTAACTCAAGTAAAACATCATGCCTTTATGATTTTTAGGAAAAATATTTAACTTAAAGTTATCTGGAATTCATAAGATTTAGACTACAGTTTTAAAAAAAGAGTTTGTAGTTAACCGAAGCGATGCAGACATGGCCTTAATAAGCTGGTGGACGCTGGTTGTTGGCCACTCCTCAGTCATCCCACAGACATGGGCTCAGTCTCCATGCTCACTAACAGGCCCAGCCTCCGGCACCCGTCCCCCCCGGGGAACCACCAAAGGTACCCCGCAGAAGAGCACCGAGCGTTTTGCAGCACTCCTTCTTCCCTAAGGTTAATTAAGCTTATAATTGTTTGAAAGTGGGAATAACTGCAAGGCTTCCTAGTGCCATTGGTGACTGACAAGCCATGATGAACGCCTGAGCCTCCTTATGGAAACCAGGGGCTCGTGACTCTCACAAGGTTGGAATTGTCTAAGATGTTGAAGTTTTCACCTTAATGAAATGTTCTGTGAACATTTGAATCAACCTGATATTTCTAGATGAAATTTATTAAATCTTGTTAAAAAGGATGAACTCCAGAAAGAAGAGACATAAAAAACTTAAAAGTAGCCATTAAGGTTAATCTGGGTGGGTCAGGGCACTATTGCCATGACCTCATCTGCCTTTTCTAGGTCCGAGGGGCTGTTTCTAGGGGGAGGGTGCACCAGAAAGAGGTGTTTGGGGGGAAAACCCAATGCCTTCTATACTGTCTGTAAACCCAGTACTGAATAAGACCCCTCTTCCTTCCAAAGTGCTAGCCAATATTCTTACCACCCTTTATTTCATTTTAAATTGGTGTTTTGACTGCTTCCTTTTGGGGGTTGACCCATATTTGGGAATGGTGCCCACTTGCCAGCTCCTCCCACAGCCTTTACAAGTTTCAAGGCCTCTGAGAACCTCTTTGCAGTTTGAGACTTGCAAGTTAACAGAGAGGGCCAGGGAGAGAGCCACTGAAGTGTGCCGCCTCCTTCGTTGTAGTTTCAGTCATAGGAGAAACATCAGTGGGTTCTTTCAGAATGTTGGTGAGGTTCACTCCAGTATCCTGGATCCCCCCATGCCTGCTGCCAAAGGGACCGCATAGACTCTGTGGGGAGGCCATGCCCACCCAGAGAATGGTTGGTTATTCTATCACCAGACCCCCAGGGAGCCTGTGCGAGCTTGGAGAACGGGTACATTAGTATTAGCACTAATTGTATGGTGCAATGTGCAGCCACAGCAGTGGGGGGATGGGGGGACAGCGTGTGGGGCTGTAGAGATATTGGAAAACCCACAAATTTGGATGCTCTCCTTTTTCGTAGTATGAAATGCTTCATGTTACGCCACCCATGAGCTCACCAGACATCCTCAAGACGAGTCCGGTGGCCGATGCTGCCGGCTGGGTGGATGTGGATAAGGAAACTCTGCAGCACAAGAGATACCCAAATGTGTTTGGGATTGGGGACTGCACCAACCTTCCCACCTCAAAGACTGCTGCTGCAGTAGGTAAGATCAAGTGCCAGTTCCTTCCCCTCTTAAAATGATGTTACCCCAAGGCACCATCATAACAGAAACAAAAATTTGGCATGAATTGCATTCCATTAATGAAAAAACATTTGAGGGCTAACAATGACTGACTTTCCTGACACAGAATCAAGTTGTTGATGAGCTTAGTTTCGTGCAAAGAAGGAAGAATGTGTCGAGGGCTTTGCACCAGGGTAGCATGACCTCCTTGGCCTCTTCTAGGTCAGAGGGTTGTTTTTGGGGGGTGCATTAGGGAGGGGGTACCATTTTCCAGTGCTCTGGAATTCTGTTACTTCTCATACTGCCACAGGCTCATTCCCCTCCTCCTTCACCTGTGACGCCAGGCAGGTTGGCGATTTTTCTTTTGCCCGGAATACTGTAAAGCCGGGGAAGCATTTGTTTCCCAGAAAACACAGGCAAGTCAATGAATGCCTGCAGACCAGAAAATTGTTCTGTTAAGACAAATACCGTGGAGCATGCCCTGACTGGTACGCCATTAAGACCACAGCCTGGAAAACTAAATTCTTTACCTCAGTGTTCTGCACTAGCAGTGATGGGGGGAATTGCCTTGTAGATTCTGTCCTCTGCAGACAGGAACTGTCTTCTCTAGAGGCTGTAAAACACAGGCCTCCCTGCCGATGGCGATGGCAGTGTTTTGTGTGAATTATACACCTGCAGCTCATGTGGCGTTACGTTCACTGACTACCTCAGCCGAATGAAGACTTTCTAGGAAACCCACGGAATGCCTTTGCCACTATTGATAGTAATTCCCGGCAACTTTTTATTTTCAAAAGAAAGTCTCAAACCTATGAAAAACTTGAAAGTACAGTGAATACCCTTATACTCTTCAGGTACTGACCAATTATTAATATTTTTGTGATGTATGCTTTCTCACTCTCCGTGCATTGTTTTGGCAAGTTATTTGACAGTAAGTTTTGACATCACTATAGTTCACCCGGAAATACTCCAACCTGCGTCTCCTAAGAAAAAAGACTTTCTCTTCTATGTCTACAAGACCATTATCATGTCCAAGAAATTGAAGATTGTATCATAAAATCAACTCATATACAATCCGGTTTGAATTTTTTCAGCTTTCCCACAAATGTTCTTTAGGGCCCAGCCCTCCCTTAAATGCATGAGCCAGTCAAGGACCACACGCCACATTGGTTGTCAGGTCGTCATGTCTCTGATTCCTTTTAATCTGGACCAGACAGTCTAATAATTTTTATTTTTGCTTTTATGAGATTGGCATTTTTGAAGATTCCAGGCTGGTTGTCTTGCAGAATATGTCATAGTTTGTGTTGCCTCCACAAGCGAGACTGCGTGCTCTCGCTGTGGCACCCCAGGAGCCGGTTGTGTTAATTTGCCCCCTCCTTGGTGAGGCTAGAATTTGTCCGTGGGTTGTCTTCACTGTCAAAGTGTCTTTTGTCTTTGTGATTTGTAGGGAGACTGTGGGTGATACTTTGAATCTGCACTTGTCTTCCTGTAAGCCTGCTGAGTTTGTGTGTTGAAAATACCTGTGCTGTATGTGAGGTCCAGAGGACCCAACTTTTGGCCTTCTTCCCACAAACACACATCTGATTCAGTGTTCCAAATAGATATTATTCAGTATGATTAAATAAAACGTTCTGAGTGAAGAGCCTTGCGCCCAGCCCTACCCTCCGTCTCCCGAGCTCCCACATTCCTCCTGACCATGTAGAGGATGTCCCTGTTGTTTTTACTTTTTTTTTTTAAACAGTCTGTCTTCTCTTGTATGGTTACTTGGGAATTTATTTAACAAGTCCACACTTGTATTTGCATGGTTTCCAACCCATGTTTATGCAAACTGTGCTGCAGTGAGTGCTTTTCTTTCTGTGTCTATTTGTTCTTCTCTTTAGTGTCTACACAGCAATCGTCTTAACTTTCCCGAGTGCGTCTGCATTTCGCCCCCTCCCCAGGTCCTCCGAGTATCCCTAGCAACGTTTACGCTTGTTCCACAAAGCTGCCCCTGGCTTGACCTGCCACCAGCCAGGCGTCTCGCCTCAGTGGAGACCATTGGGTCACAGAGAACGAGAGCCTGTCTCGCCTCACGGAGTCTGGCTTTCCTGGGGCTCGTGCCTCTTCCACTGCTTCTCTCTGCCCCGGGATTCTTCCTGAGTTACATCAGCACGGCAATTAACAGAAGTTAACTGGAGGCTTGGGCATGACAGAAGGGGATTATAATACAGGGAAAAAACCCTCAGCTCACATACACCGCCCCCCCACACACACAGCCCTTAAACCTGGACTGTATGGCTGCTTCCTGGGTCTAGGGCCCTGCCTCTCTGCAGGGGCACCTTCCGGCCCTTTCCCCTCCTCTTCTGTTGGCCTCGATGCCCTGCTGCAGGGGGTCTCTTTGGGTTTTCTCACTACAGATTCTAAACTGTTTCTGGCCCTCAAAGAGGAACAGAAGTTTCCAAAAGGGAAATACGATCTTTAGAGATGTTACCTTGCCCACAACAAAGATAGTTGGTAAATATTTTTTAAGCAGAGCTATTTATCCACTTTTTCCTGAATCCCCTCATTCCAGTAAAAACATTCATTGTTCTTTTGGGCATCGGCAAAGCCCCAGCTTGCTGCCTGTTTTTGTACACCGGCTGAGAGGAGTGGTACACACGAACATTGATAATCGATCTGATGGTAGGGAACGCTAACTTCTTTTCTCATTCTTCAAAAAAAAAAAGAATTCCATTCTTCTCATTAGTAGACCAATAGTTTAAAAATTATTATACTTTTATATTTTTAATTTTGTTACTAAAAATTATTGTTTTCTTTCTTGCTATATAATGTCTTTGGTTTTGCCTCTTGCCTCACAAGGTCTAAAATTTTTATTTAAAGAAAAAGTTTGCTGACTCCTGATTTTGGAGATTGCAAAGTAATTACTGTAATAAGAGCATTTTATATACAATATGTAGGTAACCCTTCTCTTCTCCAAAGGAAATCCAGTCTCATACCTCTAGAGACACAAACTGCTTGTATTTTTAAAAGGACGGTCTCTTTTTAAATATTTTTCAATTACAATAGACATACAATGTTATATTAGTTTCAGGTGTACAACATGGTGATTACACGTTTATGTGCCTTGCGAAGTGGTCACCCCGCTATCTTGTGCCCGTCCGGCACCGCACGCGGTCATCACAGTATCACCGACTGTGCGCCCTGTGCTGTACTTTACATCCCCGTGACTGTCTTTAGACGGCATTTTGTACATCTTAATCCCTCGCCCTTTTTATCTGCTCCCCCAACCCCCTCCTATCTGGTGACCATCAATTTGAGAAGGCAGTCTTAATTATTCACAATTGAATGCAAACTGTAATTAGATAATATTAAGGAGTCATTGCTAATATTTTGGGTGTACAGATGTTACTGTGTTTGTGTTTAAAAAGTTCCTTATCTATCAGATGTACACAGAAGTGATTATGGGTGAATTATTGTGAGGTTTGCTCTAGAAATACTCCAGGAGGAAAAGTGGTGGCATGTGTGATGGGACAGATGAAACAAGGGTGACAGGGCTGGAGAATTTTTGTAATAAAAAAGGCAGTCTCCCATTCTTGCCCCCAGAACCTCCCAAAATCTCTCTCTCTGTCTGTCTGTCTGTATCTGGTCCAACCTCAGAGAGGACAGTCCAGTACAGAGGAAAGCTCACTGTTTTGATACACCTAGAGCTATTAATCTAGGCTGGGACACAGGGACATCCTGGGGACACAGGGTCACAGGGACATCCCCGGTGGCTGGAAGATACTGGGCATACAGACCAAGCTGACAGCCATTGAACCCTAGGAGGAGGGGGAGTGGGGTTGGGTATGGCCACCCTGACGGTTTTTCCATTTGAACTTGCCAGTCCTCCTCTTCCAGAGCTGGCTCATCGGCTTTAAACTGACAGAGACACCTGCGTAGGCCTTTGATGAACTGAAGAACTTCTGGTATCTGGAAACTTCAAATAGTGAGAGTCGTGTTCTAGTTATAATTCAGGAGGATGAGGAATGGAGTCTTCTAAACTGGCTCACATTAAAGTTATTTGCAAGTCCTTTTTCGTGGGAAACCTAGATGCTTATATTTTTCTGCCTTTTCCATTTCTCATATAGCTGCCCAGTCAGGAATACTTGACAGAACAATTTCTCTGATTATGAAGAATGAAACCCCAGTAAAGAAGGTTTGTGTGCCTTGTAAGAGTCACTGTCTCAATTATCATCTTCCATTCTGCATGAAAACAATATTTTCCTACAATTTTGCCACTTTCTTAGTTTCTCCAATATGGGCATTTCAATTTGTGCCTTTAGTACTACTTTTTGTTATATAATTTCCACTTTGTAACTGTACAAAAATTAGAATATACAAAAAAAAAGAAAAAAATTGTAGCTGCTCAGAGTAAAGAATAAATTCTAGAGTCTAAGGATCTATATAACACCATGAAAAAAAAGCCACTTTCTGACTCAGTCTCGTGTACCATTTTAGTATGATGGCTACACGTCGTGTCCACTGGTGACTGGCTACAGCCGTGTGATTCTTGCGGAGTTTGACTACAATGCGCAGCCGCTGGAGACCTTCCCCTTTGATCAGAGCAAAGAGAGGCTCTCCATGTACCTCATGAAGGCCGAAATGATGCCCCTCCTGTACTGGAATGTGATGCTGAGGTAAGTGCATCGCTGGGGTAGAGGCGCGTCTTCCAGGATATCGCACCCACTTGTGCAGGGTGGCTGTTTCACGAAGGCCTCCAGCTGTAGAAGAAATCGACCCAGAGCAGGTCTGGCGAAGGGGACCCACCTTGCTGGGCCATTTCTCATGATTTAGGGATAGCAGCCTGCGAAGGGAAGCCTCAGCCACACTTGGTGGGAGAGAGGCTGCCCTGGGTGAGGGAAGGGAGCTGCAGCACATCCAGCACCCACAGGGGATGCAGCCTCTTCCTGCCATTACTGGCAGTGACCAAGTCTCTGTCTTCCATGTTCTGGCTTTTTCTTGCTGCTGGATAAATAATAATAGTAATAATAATAATAGTCATGGTAAATCACTTTCACATGTTATGTACTTTGTCATCTGCTACCTTTAGTTTTATTGTGTTATAAGAAAAATGAAACAGTGATTAATAGCATAAGCTTTGGAGTCAGACTTGTGTTTGAGTCATGCGACTGTCAGTTATTAGCTGTGTGTCTTTGGGTCAGTTGCTTAAACTCTCTGTGTTTCAATTTCTTATCTGCAAATGAAAGTAACATCGCCTACCTCAGAGGGTGGGGATTAATGAGATAACACATTAAAAGACAGCTACATAGTAGGCATTCAATAAATAAAGTAACAAAAATTAATTTCTTTTCTTTGTTTCAAACAATGACAATCTCATTAGACTTGTCCAAACCATTACGAGATAGGTGAGTCAGGATATCTATACTAGTGGTGTTCAAGCAGGATGGTTTTGTCCCGCAGGGGACATTTGGCAATATCTGGAGACATAGTTAGTTGTCACAGCTGAGGGGATGCTACTGGCATCTACTGGTTAGAGGCCAGGGGTGCTGCTAAACATCCTGCAATGCACAGGACAGTCCCCACAGCAAAGAACTGCCTGGTCCAAAGCTCAGTAGGGCCAAGGTTGAGAAGCTGGAACTATAATGTATTCACAAGCAAATGAAAGTAGGGAGGATTATAGTTTGCATGTAGTAGGGGTTTGCTGAACGGAATCAGC
This sequence comes from Carollia perspicillata, assembly GCA_004027735.1. Taxonomy (NCBI): domain Eukaryota; kingdom Metazoa; phylum Chordata; class Mammalia; order Chiroptera; family Phyllostomidae; genus Carollia; species Carollia perspicillata. The sequence continues at coordinate 9,456 of PVKM010042851.1, forward strand.
ATGTCCAGGCTCCCACAGCAAGTCAATGCCAAAACCAGAACTCGAAGCAGGTTGCTCCCCGCTAGTCACAGGGTCGTTCTACCTCGTTAGACAAATCTTGCTTTTCGTGCTGATAAGCAGGGCCTGTGAGCCGTCAGGCTTTCCTCCCAACATCCTGCTGACTGAGGTCACCCCTATCTTTTCTGATGCAAGTATCTTTTCTACATCATTTCGTTACAGGGGTTACTGGGGAGGACCGGCCTTTCTGCGGAGGTTGTTTCACCTCGGCATGCATTGAGGATGGCTCAACGCCTGCTCTCTTCGGACGGCTTCTGGACCAAGATCACGGTCAATGATTGACCGAGAGCAGCACGAAGAACTCCACCCCTAACCCCACACAGAGTTCACTGCTGGGTAATGGGCGATGGGACTAAATGCCTCCCTCTCAAGTGCCTCTGGACAGCCACCATGCAGGCCGCCCAGGACGAGCCTGACTCTTCGGAAATATGAAAATAAAGAATAGACTTCTATTTTTTATCTAAAAGCGTGTCACTGAGATTCTATGAAAACGTTTTATCTGGGCTAGTGGGATGAAACGTCGTAGCACTCGGGAGGAAACGATGGGGCGGGGGCATAGCTGCCTGTTATCTGCTGTGAGTATTCAGCTGGTAGCTGGCACCGGAGTCTGTTTGGATTCACAGAAAACGGAGTCATCTCAGGGAGAATATTATTTCAAACAGTGTGTGTGATAGCCCCGATCACACGTTGCTCTGAACTCTTCCTGCGGTAGCACAGTGGGCCCCGTGCGCAGCCCCTGCCCCCCTCTCTGCTCCAGCGCGGTGTTTGTGCCGAGGCCACGCCTTTCCCAGCCAATGGCGGCCTCGGTGGGGCACGGGTGCTGGACCGTTGCTGTAGGTTTGGGCAACTTTGGCTCCAGGATTCCCCGTCAACGTGGCTGAAACTTTTTTTAGAACTGTAGCAGGTCTGAGATGCTCCTTCTCCCTCTTCTTTTCCCAGGGGCCCCGCCTGTGTCATGGTCTGAGACCCTCCCTGCCTTCTGAGGCCTCCACAGACATTTCTTCCCATGAAATCTCTTGCAGATCCAACTCTGTCATGGCACCTGCTGCTCAGAGATCTTACCTTCACGCACAGTGAAGGTGGGGTTAGAGGAAAGCTCACGCGGGCAGAAAACTTTTACTTCATTTGGCCCCAGTTTTGGCCATGAAAATTGTGAGTGCGTTCACACTGGAAATATTGCAAGAAATAGCTCCAGTTTAGTTCAGCAGTGACTTCAGAACCATTTGTTCCCAATGAGTTTGTTTGTAGAAGTTTACAGTTTCAGTTCACAGGGTGTTTGAAGCTCCACCAAAGGGAAATGCATAGCTGTCTCTGCAATGCCTTAGATTTTTACACCAGTTTAGAGTTCAAACCTTATTATGTGTTTCCTAGGATTGCCAAGTCTCTCTGCTGTCTTGGAGTTCCCGTGACTTCAGCAACTTGGCTCAGGCATTCATTCGTTAATTCAGATGTTTACCGAGCACCCACTGCCTGCCAAGCACTATTCTTGCCACAAGATGCAGAGGTGAACCAGGCATGTAAGGGCTATGCCCATATTTTCGCGGTCCCTGTGATAGTTTCCTCTTCTTTTCCTGGGATGCCGGGGAGCTTCTGAATGAGGCCTTGGTTTGACTGGGAAAGTAGACTTTCCTCGGTGGCGCGAGTTCTGGAAGAGAGCGGGGCACCACCCTTGCAGCAGACCCCTAGCCTGGCTCCAGGAGTCTCCAGGAGTCCAGGAGTGTTTTCTGGGGTCATCACGCGTCCTGCTTTGTCTGAGATTTTCCTGTTTAACATCCGTTACACCGGCATGGATGTTAATAGCACCTCCTTTCATTCTCCAAAATGTCCCATTTGGATCATGGATTATAAGGCCACTCGTGAGCACACTCACCCTCCCACCCCCCACCCGGCCCCGAGCGGGAGAGCAGTGCTACGAATGAGGTGCTTGTTGCCTTGTTTGCTTTGCTGTGATCACTCTGCCCAGTTCTCTGAATCCTGGCAAAGAAACTCCCGTGCCTTTCCCGAGCTCCTGCCTGAGACCTGCAGTCTGGCTCCTGGTGGGCTGCTCACCCAGCAGGCATGGAAGGCAGGGAGAGCTGGGGGCTGCTCCCCTCAAGTAATCTGCCTCTGATGCGCCCAAGGGGTCCTGGGAATAACCAGCCAGCACTCTCTTCCTGGATGTGAACAAAAGTTCTGGCAAGGCCAGTTTCTGCATTTTCAGGGGCTGTGATTCTTGGAATGGCCGAGGCTCTGGGTTGAGTCACTTGAAATCCCTTGCAGAGTGAACTGGAGCCTCCTGGGTCTGTTTATGATCATGTGTTCTGAATAACCCTGGGAATTGCTTCCGGGTTCACGTTATGCTGGGCAGAATTTATTGCCAAGGCTGGAGGGAGCAGTGACCACCATTGGCTGGTATGTTGGCCTCCAGCTTTCTTTCCTCTGAGCTGGGAAAGATCATAATTGTACATGCTGAATGTCAGAAAAAGCTTGGCTTTCAAAACCTCATTCCCTTACCTGGGCGTGTGGGATTGGCCAAGGGAGAGGTCTTCCCCGGGCACCACCTCTAGTCAGGGTCCTGCAGCAGGAAGAAGGAGTGAGATCAGGACAGGGACAAGGATGGGCGGATTCTCTGAAGGTGGTGGTGGCTCAGGGTGGAGTGAGGGCTCTGACTCGGTGGCTGATGCCTTCGGGGTCCAGAAATGACACCGGCTAGGACTGCTGACTTGGGATTTCCCTCCTCACTCCTGCTCTTTGTCCCTAGAGCTTCTTCCTAGGAATTAAAATTCCTGCCTTGGCATCAGCCCTGGGTGAGCTGTGGGTGTCATAGAATCAGAGCTGGGGTGGCAGCTTGGAGACCGGCGGGATAGAGGGAAGGAAACAAGGCTTAAGTCCACGGTGGGAGCACGGGGTTTCAGGGTCAGTAGACTTTTTCTGGTACTAAAAACATTTTTTAGTTTTTTTTTTATGTTTAACTTTTGTGAAAATTTAGAGGACAGAGACAAAAGGAATAAAAATTACTCCAAATCCATCACCCATTTATTGAAACAGCTAATCACCTGTTGGTATCTTTTTATCTATTGACCTAACATTTCATTTTGATGTCCTGAAAACAGATAGGATCACACTGTAAGTACTATTTTGTGTTTTATACTTAATGTGCATCGAAGACCCAGGGGTTGGCTGCAGAGGCAGGAGGAGGGG
>PVKM010042852.1:0-12683 GCA_004027735.1 Carollia perspicillata
CGTATCTCTAAATTTTAACATAAAAAAATCACAATAGATTCTGCTGATTAAGGAATAGCTGTGGCTGGTGGGGCCCAATGGATTGAGTTTCCACCTGCCTCCCAAAGGGCCTTCACTCAATTCCCAGTCAGGGCACTTGCCTGGATTGCAGGCCAGGTCCCCAGTAGAGGGTGCATGAGAAAACCACACACTGATGTTTCTCTCTTTCTCTTCCTCCTTCCCTTCCCCTCTCTAAAAATAAATATTTTTTAAAAAATTGTGTTTATACTATTTGTCACTGAGCAGAAATCGTTACCTGTGATATAATACAGATTGTCAAAAATTCCTTTTTCTCTGCTTTTTAGTCAGTAAATATGCAATAAATATCTATGAACTATTGAACTCTATGTAAGAGGTTCTTAGTCCCATTCACCCGGAGGTTATTAGTTGAGGAGAGAGAATCATAATTAAAAGAAGCATTAGGTGACAAAAATGTCAAAACACTAAGTGGGAATATCAAAATAGGAGTAATATGTATTACTAAAGACTGGCTTTGTTGAAGTCATGAATCTAGTGAAAGCAAGTCTTCAGTCTATTGTGATAAGTGGAATCAGCCTTATCAGCCTTTTGGACCCTCTTAACTATACTCTTGAATTTTCTAGGTGTTTTCCTAGTGCAAATGTCAGCTCCTTAATATTCATTAATAAGAGCACTTATTGAGACATACACTGTCTAAGAAGCCAATGATGTGGATAACACTAAGAAATAAATCCTGCCTTAAGGCTACATCCAAAAATTTCTAGAAACTCTTCTTTTTGCATACTGTGCAGGAGAATCCTGAGCCTTCTTTTTATTCATACTATTTAACTCTGAAATTCCATAGTAGTTCTTTCTGGACTGTATTTCGTCTATCTTAGCATTATTCCTTATAATGTTGCGGTAAAACAGACTCTTACACGATTTTGGGTGACGGAGTAAGACTTTATTCACAGGCACAAACCCAGAGGAGGCAGTCTCCAAATTCTGGGCCTGGAGGAGAGGTTAGGTGGGTGGTTAAATACTCTTGTAGCAAGGCGGGGAGAGGAGGGGTCACATGGTACAAGCAGGAAGCACAGGAATGTGGAAGCCAAGGACACAGAAGCAGAGGGCAGAAATTATCTGGGCCCGGGACAGGGAGTCAATTAGTCAGCAGGGAGTTATCTGGGGTCTGGAACAGAGAGCCAGCTTCATCTTCTATTACAATAACATTAACACTTATGCATTTCAATTTTGTATTCCATTTAATATTGCTAAGTTGCATAGGAAGATGGTGCAGATATACTTAAATAGTTGAGAAAAGGCAGGTTCTACAATAATAAACAAGATGGGCCTATCAGGACTGGTAAGCAGAGTATTGATATAATCAGAATTTCGTTTTTAAATGATTATTCAAATTACAGTGTGAAAATGTGTTAGGCTTATTTTGGTGTAGGAGTTGTGGGTAAGGTCAGTGTAGGAGAGCTGACATGAGTAAGCTTTACTAATGCAGAACACAGGCAAAGGTGCTCTTTACTATGGAAATACCAGCATGATGGGGGGAAGTTCACAGAGAGATTACATCTAGAAGGGAAAGTTCACAAACATTTTAAAAAATCATTAATCGTTTGTCTAGTTTTGGGGAGGGTTATCATTGATGACGTTTTTCTTTTTTAAAACTATTTTATTTATTTATTTTTGGACAGAGGGGAAGGGAGGGAGAAAGAGAAGAAGAGAAACATCAATGTGTGGTTGTCTCTTGCACGCTTCCTACTGGGGACCCAGCCCACAACCCAGGCAGGTGCCGTGACTAAGAATCAAACCAGAGACCCTTTGGTTCGCAGGCAGGCACTCAATACACTGAGCCACACCAGTCAGGGCTCACTGATGAATTTTAATATCAGTGCTTGTTTGCCATTTGGCATTCCTCTCTTGTGATGCAACAGAGGTCAACATCTCAGTTTCACAGTAGCTCATCAGTTTTAGCACTTGTCATGAGTTCTAGAATGAAGTAATGATGAATACCAAAATACCACAGTATTAGTTTCAGCATACAACACAGTTTTTAGACATTTATATAACTTAAAATGTGATCCCCACATAAGTCTAGTTCCCACCTGGTACCATACATGGTTATTACAATATCATCGACTGTATTCCTTATGCTCTACTTTACAACACCATCACTATTCTATAACTGCCATTTTGGATGAAAATGGCAATGGGATTAAGAAGTATAAATTTGCACTTATTTTTAAAAGATTTCATTTATTTATTTTTAGAAAGATGGGAAGGGAGGGAGAAAGAGAGGGAGAGAAACGTTGACATACAAGAGTTACATCGACCAGTTGATCTGATCTTCAACCCAGGCATGTGCCCTGACTGGGAATCGAACTGGCAACCCTTTGGTTCGCAAGCCAGAGCTCAACCCACTGAGCCACACCAGCTGGGCTGCACTTATGTTTTATTGTCATATTTTTGTTAGTGTTTTCTAGTTTGTCTATAGTTCGTGTTTTTATTATTTCAGTATTTATTATGGTTGAATTCATTTTTTCTTTTCATTTCTGAAGCACTTTCTATTTTTTTCCTAGAGTATTAGTTTTTTGGTTTTCTCAGTGATTGAAATAAAACTTCCTAAGGACTTTGTCACATTTTCCTTTCTTTCTTTTTTAACCTAACCTGAGGACATTTGTTTTTCAGTGCTTTACAGAGAGAGGGAGACAGGGAGGGAGGGAGAGGGGAGAGAGAGAGAGAGAGAGAGAGAGAGAGAGAAAGAGATCTTGTAAGTGAGATACAGTGATCAATTCCCTTCTTGTGCATGCCCCACCCAGGCATTGAACCCAGAACCTACGTATGTGCCCTGACCAGGGATCAAACTTGCAACCTTTTGGTCTATGGGACAATGCTCCAACAAACAGAACCACAAAGACATGGGCACATTTCTTATTCTCTTATGTATATATGTCTAGTCATAATATTTAATTCATAAACATTCTATTTTGATTTCTCTCATGTTAAACTTGTTGCACATCCTGAAGGATTATTTATTTTCTCATTTTGGTTAGCAGTGAGAAAATTATCACCTCGATCATCTAAAAGTTTTCCCAAAAGTTCAAATCAATTAATTAGACAAAAATAAGAAATAAGGACTGATGATATAAAAAAATACTCAAGGATAACTACTTTGTAGATGTGTAAATAGTTATGATTGCATATATTGTAGGCAATGCTGAACAACTAAAAGTTATTAAAATAGATAAAATATTTTATAAAATGGAAACAAAAATAAATAGTTATAATTAATTTTCATATACAGTAGAAATCACTAAGATATTATACAGGACCAAATACCATAAGTAAAAATAACAAAAATACACAGATATGAGGTCTTTCCAGAAGGTATCCAGCCATGTAATATGAAAAATAGAGGCATCTATTGAAGAAGATAGAAGATGCAATGTATGTAGAACAATCACCCCTCAATCCCCTTCAACGTAGGCACCTTCGGACCTCACACAGTTCTCCCAATTGCCATTTGCTGCTTCATCATATTTTCCTGAATCTCATCAATGGTCTAAAATCTCTTCCCTTTCAAAGGTGATTTTAGTTTTGGGAAAAGCCAGAAGTCACAGGACACCAAATCTGGGCTGTAGGGGGTTGAGTCACCTGGGGGATTTGATGTTTTGCCAAAAAACTCTGCATGAGGTAGGATGCTTGAGCGGGAGCATTTTTGTGATGAAGCTGCCAATCACCAGTTGCCCATAGCTGCAGCCTTCTGAATTGTCCTAATAATTTCCATGGATGAATGTTTAAGCTTAGCAAAAAAATATGATGCAGATTCATTGCTCTACTTCTTCAGTTATTTTTAATGTGACAGCTACACAGTACACATGCTCTCTCAGCTGTGTCTACCACCCCATTGACCAGTACAGTGAAGTCATCATTGTTCATGCATTTGCATTCCAGTCCACTTTCTTTGACTGCCAGTTTACATCTATGTTTCACAAACCATTCTCATTATATTAACTGTGGCTGTACTTTTTTCTGGACAAACCTCATATACTATGCATTAAATGGTTAACCCCACGACCAGGATTGTTCAAAGACCTATACTTGCCTAAACTTGTTTTCTAGCTCCTGGGATATTACCATGAGCTGGAATATCCTGCCTGATAAGAGTATCTCTATATATCTGATGTTTTAGGCCACACCAGATAGTTTACACTATCAATGTGATTTATGGTGAATATATGTTTTCATATGCCTGGGGCATTTGGTCATGGTGTCCCTGTTTGACCTCTGTGGAGGCTAGAGACTGAGGAACTAAGGTCAGTGATGGAAATGCTCCGTGATTACATGACCAAGGTTGTCAATATTTTGTATGTGTCATCACACATAAATGCAGGAAGAATTAACCACTGTGTAACAACACAGGAAGGGAATAACCGAAAGCTTGTGCCTTTTATCACATGGACTCCTCCCTATATGCCCTTTTACTCTGCTGATTTTAACCTGTATCCTTTCACTGTCATGAACTATAATTTTGAATTTAATAGATTTTCTGGTTTCTGTGGCTTCTTCTAAGAAATCATCTATCCTGAAAGTGCTCTTACAGAGCTACAATACACAAATAAATGGATGATGTCTAAGTGTGAACATGTTTTATCTAATTTAAATAGTATGGGGGGGTTAATGTGTATAGAGTAGTTATAACTTAAGTTCTCTGGACAGTCACCTTGGATCCACATTCATGAGTCCACGCATCTCCTTGAACATGTCACAGCATTCTAGAAGGATAACATTGTAATTTCTGCAGATAAGGGTAGAAGCAAGGAATTAACCTTCTGGAAGAAAGCAAGGCAACAGATTTAGATGAGGTTTTTCTACTATCTTAAGAGAGAATTCAAAATTTCTTTTAGATTTTATTATTAATTTTTAGAGAAAGGGGAAGGGAAGGAGAAAGAGAGGGAGAGAAACATCAGTGTGTGGTTGCCTCTCACGTGGCCCCCTACTGGGGACCTGGCCTGCAACACAGGCATGTGTCCTGACTGGGAATCCAACTGGCAACCTTTTGGTTCACAGCCCACACTCAATCCACTGAGCTATACCAACCAGGGCCCAAACTTTTTTTAAAACAGAGTTTTATATATTAAGGAAGTCAATATCAATCAATCCATCTGACAATTGAACATGGCACTGTTTTTTTTTTTTGTTTTTGTTTTTTTGTGTATCTGATTTATGCAACCCTAGTGCAACTGAGGAAGAGATTAGCTTCACTTAAACCTCCTAAATTGATATCTCAGGATGCATAATTCCCTAAATGAAAACTGAAATGTAACTTTTCAATATCATATCAGAACCAACAAAAATCCCATATGCAATATCAGTTATATAGTTCGTTTGTCACTCAAGGGTCCTTATTGTAACTACTAAAGTTTGGAGAATACAGGAAAGTCAATATTGCCTCATTCTGTCAGTCAATGGAAACTCAAGTGTTAGTGCAGAAGATGTGTGCACACCTTTTACAGCCATCAGTCCTTTCTGCTTTGACAAACTCTTGTTTGTTCTTCATGTGTAGGAGAAAATTCAGCATTTTTCAGACCTTTTGGATATAATGGAGTATTAGGCTATGTGTACAATCTGTGGATTCATATTGCCTGGGTTCCAATTCCACATGCACCAGTTACTACTATATTAATTTGACTGTTTGTTTTTTTTTTACTTTTTCTAAGTCTTGTTTTCCTCATTTATAAATGAAGATAATAGTATTCACCTCATGGTAATACTGAAGACTAGTGAATCATTCCAGGTAAAGTGCTTAGCACTAGGCAAACAGTAATCATTCAGTACATGTTAAATGTTATTATCATTATTTGTTCCTCTTTCTAGTGTCAGCAGACTTTTAATTATTTTGCATCCTTAGTTTCTGTGTTATTCCATTTTTTGAATGTCTTTACACCTTTTGGCTGTTTTTAGTTGGTCTTGTTTTCAAGAGTAACCTCATGTACTAAGCCAGTAAATTATTAAATACCTCAAGCCCCAATCTTGGGACACTAATTTCTTCTCTTTTCAGCCTTTTTGAGCAGTCCAGTTTACTCCCATGCTTTTGATGAACAATTTATATACTAATAACTTTCGAAATATATCTTCCTTTCACAGGCATCATTTTTTAATTCCATATTGCAACATCCAATGGCATTCTTGCCATCAATGCCCAGCAAGTGGGGCCTTTGGGAAGTAAATGGACAATGAGGATAGAGCCCTCATGAGTGGAATTAGTGCCCTGATAAAAGGGACCCCAGAGAGTTCCCTTGCCCTCTTTTTGCCACATGAAGATTCAAGGAGAAGACAGCAGTTTGCAACATGAATGATGGTGTTCATCAGAACCTGACCATACTAGCACTCTGATCTCAGACTTTTAGGCTGCATAGCTTTGAGAAATAAATATCTGCTGTTTATAAACCACCTACTCTATGTACATCGTTATGGCACATCTAACTAAACAAGACAGCAGCCACCAACCTATTTATTCTGTTATGGGAGCCAAAAACTAGGGGTCAATCTTAACATTTCTCTTTCACCTTTTGTATCCAATCCATTACAAACTCTGGTAAAATAGCCATATATTTCCATATGTTAGCCCCTCAACTGAAAAGACACGAATGGTCAAGTATACAATAGCCACTCCAACTTTAACTTGAAAATGTCCTCACTTCCTAAGAATCACAAGGCCTGATTGCTGTAAGTTTCCTAAATTCTTATGCCACAGGCTGTTACCCAGCATTAATGGTAGTTCCTAAACAAAATACGTAATTAAGATGTTAGAGACATTTGGCTTTTAATAAAAATGATCCATTAGTTATTGCAACATAATGAGATTTTATGTCACTAATAACTAATTTAAAAGAGAGATCCAAGAAGACAGCAGAGTAGGTAGCTGTTACACTCACCTCCTCTTAGGACCAAACTAGAATTACAACTCAAATACAGGAAAATCAACCTGAATAACTAACTGAAGACTAGCTGAACAGAACTCTTATAATGAAGGACTTACAGAATGAGCCACATTGAGGCTGATGAGAAGGGCAGAGACATGAGAAGGGGATGTCTGAGACTCCAGAGGGATAACTCAGCTACAAAGATTCCCCCTGAGAAGTGTGAAGTCTCAAACCCCATTCTGGCCTCCCCAGCCCAGAGCACCAGAGTCTGGAAGAGGAGTCTACTAACATCTCTCTGTGAAAATTGTTAACACAAATTCTCTCCCAAGGAGAGACAGGAGTCTATTAGACCCAGGCACCCTCTTAAAGGGCCAGTGCACAAAAAAATCTCATTCACAGACACTCACCCTAGGCTCTGGGGAAGGGAAGACTCTAGTCCTTTCCACACATGCCATCTTTCTTGGGTAGACCACTCCCTGCCATATGACATAAGCCTGGAGGAATGCAATAACCCAACCTTTCTGACTCCCTGTCACTCTGCCCTGTGGAGGAGTCAGCTTCCTGGGTTCCTGGTGTAGAGGTCTGGGCAAACTCAGAGGGTGTCAGAAACTAAGTTGTGAGGCTCTAAGATGGGGGCCATTCCCTTCCTTCACACAAGCAAGAGCAGTGCTACTTGACCCCCTCCCCACAGGATGTCCACTGGCTTCAATCTCCTGACTCATCGCAGACCCGCCAAGCTAGGGCTGTCGAGGAGGTTGAGTTAAAATTGGGGACAGACAGAGTTGTGTCTCTCTAGTGTAGGGCCCATTTTTTCCTCACATGTCTAGACTAGTGACACCTTTCCTGTTGTGCAGAGCCCTCCCTTCACATGACCAAATCTTTATCTGTCTGGGCCTGATGAACACTACTAGACTCACAACACAAAGATCTTTGGGCATTCCATAAGTAGAAGCTGGCCTTCCTGTACCCTGAGACTTTTACTAAGTAGCCTCAGACCCAGCACTGGCACCAAGTTTGAATCTGTATCAGTCTTGTAAACACATTTCATTCCTACCTGGTGACTCACTGAGAAGCAACATCCAGAAATTCACATAGTGCAAGAGGCCCTTTCAGTGACTGAGCCTGAAAGGAAGCTGGCAGGTGGAAGCAGATCTCAGAGTGCTTTGGACCATTTGCTCATCTGCTACCAGGATTGGTGCTAGCTTGTGGTGTACCTTGGCCTATCACACAAACACCTCCAGGCCCAACAGAGGCAACCACAAATTGTGAAACACTTTGTACCTCAAAAAAGTAGCCCAGGGTCAGTCACAGGCAGTGCCTGACATTGAGCTGCACTGAAGAGCCTCCCAAGAGGCCCCATAAACAACATATTTGGTGGTGGACTTCATACCACATCAAAGCAGGACCCAATTATCTCCACAAATTGCACATCCAGATGGAGATCTTGGCTGGCACCAGATCCCACTGAGGCAAATTCTGCTTCAGGTGGTCAACACCCACCCAGCAGCTCATATATTGTGGTTGGGTCTATCCTCACAGTCAACCACCCTGAGAGTCAATTCCACTCATGGAGAGGCCAACAGCAATCAAGACTCAACTACAACAGAAGGGCTCACATAACACACACAAGGGACATTTCTGGAGTACCTTGTTCAGGTGATAAAGGAGACTGTGGTACGGAGCCCCACAACATAACTACTACATAAGGCCATCAGAATTGGAGGCAAAGTTGATCTACCAAATACACAGAAACAAATACAAAGAGGCAGCCAAAATGGACAAACAAAGAAACATGCCCCAAATGAGAGATATACAGAAAAAGAATTAAATGAAATGGAGGCAAGCAATCTTTCAGATATAGAGCTCAAAACAGTGGTTATAAGAATGGTCAAGGAACTTCAGGGAAGAATGGATGAACTCAGTGAGCACTTAAAGATATAGTGAGCATAAAATAGGACATAGAGATGATTTAAAAAAAGCCACACAGAAATGAAGAATTCAATATCCGAAATGAAGAATACACTAAAAGGAATCAGTGGTAGGTTACATGAAGCAGCGGTTTACAACAGTAATTTGAAAGACATGGTCTCATAAAACAACCAATCAGAGCAGAGAAAAACACACAAAATAAAAAAATGATGATAGTATAAGGGACATTGGTGGTCATCAATGAAAACACAAAGTATAACAACATTGGCATCATACGAGTACTAGAAAGAGAAAAGAGAAAGCAAGGGACTGAGTACCTATTTAAAAGTATGACTAAAAACTTCTGTAATCCAATGAAGGAAAAAGACATAGAAGTCCAGAAAACACAGTTTCCCAAATAAGATGCACTCAAAAAGGTCTGCTCCAAGACACATCATGATTAGCATGGCAAAGGTTAAAGACAAAGAGAATCTTAAAAGGAGCACAAGGAAAACAGTTACCTACAAGGGAGCTACATAAGACTGTCAGCTGATTTCTCAACAAAAACATTTCAGACCAGAAAGGACTGGTACAAAATATTCAAACTGATGACATGCAAGAACCATCAACCAATACTACTCTACCCAGTAAGGATATCATTTAAAATTTTAGGAGAAATAAAGAGTTCCCAGACAACAAAAGACTAAATGAGTTCATTACCCCAAACTTGTATTATAAGAAATGTTAAAGGGTATTATTTAAGCATAAAAAGCATAGTCATAAAAATAAGATGGTTATAAATACAAAAATACATACCATTCAACAATTACTTTAAATGCAAATGGCTTAAATGCTCCAATCAAAAGACATACAATCATTGCATGAATAAGAAAACAAGGCCCATATATATGCTGTGTACAAGAGACACACCTCAGAACTAGAAACAAACATAGATTGAAAGTAAGGGGATGGAAAATGATATTTCATGCAAATAAAGGGAAAAAAATTGGAGTAGCAACACATATCAGACAAAATAGACTTTAAAACTAAGGCTATAATAAGAGACCCAGAAGGACACTACATAATGATAAAGGAATCAATCAAACAAAAGCATATAACCCATGTAAACCTTTATTCACCCAACATAAGAGCACCTAAATATAAAATAATATTGCATATAAACTGTAATTGAAAGAAAAATTTTAAAAATATCTAATTTGGTTTCCATTAATGGAGTACCAGCAATTACAGATAGATTTTGCTGCTTCTTTAGTGATTTCTCTTAATGCATGAGTACTCAAGTTAATTATTGACTTGACTTCATTTACATTTTTAGTATTTATCAAAATAAATGCTAGCTACATGTCTCAATAATTCAATAAATAATGCACATGATGATAAAATAGTTTTGTGTGTGTATAGATTTTATTTAAAAATTAAATAACATTAATAATCACATATGGATCTCTAAATTAGCCTGTGCTGAAATTCTAACTCCTTAATATGGGTATAGCAGAGATATCTTGAAGAAGCACTGATTTTTAACTATACCTGAGGAAAAAATGTAATATATAAAGCAAATTTGGCACACATTTGTGTTGGAATGATACAATCTTTTATAATTATTGTAATGTACTGGAAATCTTTACTATTTCATTTCCCAATTGTTATTTTCACAATCTAAAAGAAAGGATTATATAATTCCAGTAACTCCTTTCAGAAATACTAACATCTTTTTTTAAAAATAAAGGGCAAGATAAGAAAAAATATTAATTTTATATCAAACACTAAAGCACAAAAGTAGAAACACCTTAATGGATGAACTTTTCTGATCATTAATATAACATTATCTAAACTTTTCTAAACTTGGTGAATCTCACTGGTACTATGACTACCTGGTGTAACTGCTTATCTACGAAGAGAATCTGTTTTGTAACTTTTCTAAAGCATAACACTGTTCATAGTACCACCTTTAAAAAATACTTCATGAGCCACAAGTTACAAACAAAATAAAATCTACAGCCTCATAGCAAGTATTTAAGATATTCTGCCATCTGGCTTCCAATTGTCTTTCTAAAATTATCTCTTACTGTTTTCTCTCACACAATCCATGTTCCAGCCAAAATAAATTACCTAGTTTTCCCTGAACATATACTGAGTCTCTGCATTTTGGTGGCTTTGCCTCAACTCTTCCAGTGATGCCATCTCATCAACTCCAAATCTAAACCATCTGTCAATGTGTAGCTCAGACATCAAATCAACCATGAAATCATACCAGATTGCTGTATGTGACAGTAATTTTTCCTTCCTCTCAAGTTCCATCATACCAGTGACTCTTTCCTTTTATCTTTCACCACATTCTAGTATGCATTTAAAATATTTATGAGGGGCTTACAATTTAAAGTATTTTTGAACTGCCTTGCCAATAGAGGAAAAGGTAACATTTATGGGAAAACTCGAAGAGAAACATTACTCACTGATTTCTTTTCATTTTAATAAGTGTCAGTGTTTCTTTGCCGGATATATAACTATAATTTTTACATATCCAGAAATCTTTATGCATCAATCTCAGAGTAGTTACACCATTATGAGCTACCACTTAATTGCAGAAACAGTAGCACAGTTCAATTCTTTGTTCTTATTTTTGTAAAGAACATTTAAAAGGATACCATTATAATTATCTAAGTAATGGTAGTAGTATGCTTAGATTATTATATGACTTGGTAAGTGTGACATTTTAATCACTGAGGTAATATGAAATAAAAAATCCCTCTACTGTTTAAGTTGTACTTTTTTCCCAATGGAAGAAGGCCCAGTACATAAATGAGAAACACAGTATTTTTTTTTAAAGTAGTGATTCACTCACCTTTTCTACCCTTGCCTCCCAGTTTGCTTGATAAATATCTCTTTTGAAAAGTGTGCGATTTTTTTCCAATAAGATTATTTGCTCATTAACCAAAATGAACACAAAATAAATGGAAAAAATAGAGATCAAAGCAAGCATAATAGAATTTTGGAAACTGAGATTGTGTGAAACATATCTAATACAAATAAAGTTAAGGAAATGGTATATAAATAGATTAACAAAATGACTTAGCCCAGAAATTAACTTGAATATATATGTACTTTTAAGATATATATGTAAAACCCTTAGTTGTAATGGGTTTAGATTATTTATTAAGTAATGTTGGAAAAAATTGTAAATGCTTAACATATAGATAGATAGATAGATAGATAGATAGATAGATAGATAGATGTAGATAGATATATATTTCATTGATTATGCTATTACAGTTGTCTCATTTCCCCCCTTCACTCACTTCCACCCTGCACATGCCTTCCCACCCACATCCCCCGCTTTAGTTCATGTCCATGTGTCAATACTTATTAGTTCTTTGGCTTCTACATTTCCCATACTATTCTCACCCTCCCCCTGTCTATTTTCTACCTACCATCTATGCTACTTATTCTCTGTACCTTTTTCCCCTCTCTCCTCCTCCCTCTCCCCTGTTGATAACCCTCCATGTGATGTCCATTTCTGTGGTTCTGTTCCTGTTCTAGTTGTTTGCTTAATTTGCTTTTGTTTTTGTTTTAGGTGTGGTTGTTAATAATTGTGAGTTTGCTGTCATTTTACTATACATGTTTTTTATCTTCTTTTTCTTAGATAAATCCCTTTAACACTTCATATAATAAGGGCTTGAACTCCTTGAACTTGACCTTATCTGAGAAGCACTTAAACTGCCCTTCCATTCTAAATGAAAGCTTTGCTGGATAGAGCAATCTTGGATGTAGGTCCTTGCCTTTCATGACTTGGAACACTTCTTTCCAGCCCCTTCTTGCCTG